>PVIR01042885.1:0-12016 GCA_004026965.1 Petromus typicus | reverse complement strand
GCGCAAGGACCCGGGTTCGATTCCCCGGTAACCACATAACAATACTGGGTGTGGAGACCCACACCCAGCAGCAACCAGTACCACATACCACAGTGCCAGGCGTGGTGGCTCACGCCTGTAATCCCAGCACTCGGGAGGCAGAGGCAGGAGGATTGTGATGTGAGTTTGAGGCTGAGCTCAGGGCCAGCCTGAACCACAACGCAAGACCCTGTCTCAAAAAAACCTAAAAAAAAAAAAAAAAAACTTTGTATGCTGTATTTCATTTAAAATTACTTGGGGTAAGGGACACAAGCCAGGAAATCTTTAATGCTGGAATTCCAGTATAGAAAGAGAGAAAGAAAGAAAGAAGCTCACCACAAACAAACATATGTGGCAAATGCTGTTCCTTTTGAAATATCTGCCAAGATTTTTCTTTGAACATTCTTTAAGTACGTTGTAGGTAAATTTTGTCTTTTAGGGAGAAAGGGTCAATATAACAAGAAACACTCAAATCCCATCCTTGAATGGAGCAGCCCCACTAACTGGGTTGAAGTATATGACATCAAGATAATAAGCCAGTGCTGATCATAATTTGGAACAGGAGAGTCAGACATCAGCATTAGGAAGTTATGGACAATTGGCTTCTTGGAGAAAGAAAGTTGGTTAAGAAAATCTTTAACCTTTATGGAGTATTTTTCACTTTCATTTTTAATTTTAGGAAAATTTTATCATTCTTTAAAAAAATTTTTTTTTGGCATTTCAGGATTGTCATGAGGAATGTAAATTCTCCTTCTTAAATATGGAAATCATAGACCCCCCCCCAAAAAAAAAAAAGCCAGGCATGGTGGTACAGGCCTGAAATCCTAGCACTTGGGAGACTGAGAGAGAAGAATCACAAGTTCAAGGCCAGCCTGGGCTGCATAGTGAGACTCTGTCTCAAACCACCCCAACCCCAAAGAAAAACAAATCATAGAATGTGAAGGCAATGTACAAGATCTGATTTGACTTCAGAGTAAAACAGTAGAGTGACAAGGGGGTTTAGGAGAAGTAATACTGGTTGTAGATGGTTTTTCATTTGCCTGAGGTTTCTCTCGCAAGCTAGGTAAGCCAGCTAGGTATTGAACCCAAGTCCTCCACACTGAGCTACATCTGTTGACCTTTTAATTTTTTTTTTTTTTCCAGACAAGTTCTTGCTAAGTTACCCAGGCTGGGCTTCAACCTGATATCCTCCTGCGTCAGTCTTCCAGAGTGCTGGGGTTACAGTTGTATGCTGCTACACCTAACTACCAAGTGTTTTTATTTCAAGTTAGCTAAATGTGAACATAAGGGTATCTTTAAAAATCTAGCACATTGCTGGGGTCATGATGGTACAGGCCAGTAATGCCAGCACTCTGGGTGGCTGAGACAGGAGAATCTCAGGTTCATGCCCTGGGTAACTCAGTGATTTGGTGAGACTCTGTTTCAAAATTAAAAATTAAAAAAAAAAAAAAAGACCTGGGGTTGTAGCTCAGTGTGAAGGCCCTGGTTTCACTTGCCAATACAAAACAACAACAACAACAGCAACAGCAACAACAACAAACACCTCCGGCATCTTTTTTAAAAATACAAGAACTGAAGAGAATCTGGTGTGAAGCTTTCACAATTGTTATTACTATTTTACTATTTATATTGGAAAGCTCCATTTTTCTAGTAGTTGCCCAACAGGAGCCAAATTTATGTCGGCCCATAGTCTTAGATTAATTGGGAAAGATCATGTCAATTAACTGGAGTTAAACACTTTTCCAGTATTAATAACAATAATCAACATTTTTATAGGGTTTCTAGTTTTAGTAGTTCTTTCATACACATTATCTAATCTTCACGATAATGCTTTGAGGTACTATCTATCACGCTGGTCCTGTATATCTAGATGTTGACATGGAGGTTCACATTGGTTAAGCAGTGTTCCCAAGACTGCAGTCAGACAAGGGTTCTGTTTAGCAGTTCTTGGAACTTTTCTCATCCTTTCTCATCTTCTTCTAAAAGAAGTCTCTAGTAGCTTTTATTAAAGACAGAGAGAAATGAAAATCAAGAACATTACAAGGGAGACCTATCTTCTGTCAATTCTGGGAAGTCAACTCTAAACTCTTCCTGCCCCCAGATCCAGTGGGATGGGTTGTCCCCAGCTTGTCCTCCCAAGGCCTTGGTGAACATTTCTAAGGTCAGTATGAGTCTCTATTACAATCCTCTCTCTTCATCTATCTGTGATCCTTAGGCTTGAGGAAACATCAATAAACATCAAACTTAAAAAAGAGAAAATCCAATAAGTTATTTTCTTCCAGTCATTCCAGGATAAAACAGATAGAAGAGGTGCTGTTCTAACTGAATTGGTGGGAAGTTAGGTCAAGTTGATATCCCCTTTTTATTTCCAACTCCTCAATCTGTAGATTCCACCCACGGAAGTTTGGAAATAGAGCCAAATGAGGAAGTCAAGATAGTTTATGCCATAATTTCTTAGAGCCAAGTTCAGATTTAGAAGTTGGGTCCCTTGACTTTCAGTCCTATTGTGTTTGCAGTCACTAAACCACATGCTTCCCCTTCCAATTCAGAATGAATATCGTCCATAAAATTAGGTTAGACTAGATTATTTTTCTCAAGTCCCTTTCCAATTCTAAATCATGTCATGCCAATAATGGTTTACCGTATCCTCTTTGGTCTATTTAGTTTAGGACACACATTTTTATATATACTCAATGATTAATAGAGTCTCATTAGGGTTCCCTGCCACAAATTAAACACAAACATATTACAATCACCAAAAGAAGCTTATTGAAAGACAGTTTTTATGAGGCACAGCGATGACATGACTCTTTTATAACTGTTTGCTGGTATAGAATCATAATTACAGCAATCAAGACAGATACACATCTTTTGTAAGGAAAAAGTAATTATAATCTAAAAGCACACAGTTCTAAGTTGCCATCACAAAAACGACTATTATAGCAACTATTTCACATTTGGACATTTTTTTGGCAGGAGGTCTGGGCATTGTTTATTGTGAGTCAGAAACAGGCACTGAGAAAATATGCAAATTTTCTAAGCAACAGAAAACGCAGCTCTGAGCTGAGGAAACAGGGGGAATGGTAGAAACTGTCTGGACCTTGATCACAAATCAGCTGTGAAGCCTGAAATAATTTTTGGTGATCGGAAGTTTTCATAGCAGTGGGGGTGGGATAAGGTCCAAATGAAGCTAGTTTACGTGTTAAAACATACATTTAAGGTTTATGCTATTCGCCCGAGTCAAAGTTCCTTCTGCCATGTTTGTGGACTGATTGAGAGTTCAGAGAAGAGAGTCTGCAAGATGCTTAACAATTCTGTTTTCCTTGGCCATACAGGAACATTACTTTCCCTCCTGAGGAGGTGCAGTTCCAGGTCATATATGAGGCAAAGGCCTCTTCTTCTCCCAGATGTCTCCTCACCCTGAGAGGATCACACTTACTCAAATAAAATGATGCAGGCTATCACGCATGCGCACCTCTAGGCCCCGTGGTTAGAATCTTTATTTCTACGACAGTTGCTTAAGTCCAATAAGAGCTTCAAGATCTCTAAACATGACCAGGTAAAGCTAGAAAGATAATGTGGCATTCGGGAAAAAGGCCCTGAGACTCTGGGTCAGGAGACCTGTGTTGTGTGAGCGTGGGCAGATATTGAAAAAGGTCTTCTGCTCCTGACGGAAGGGTGAAAAGTTCAGAATCGCGCACAATTTTAACACTTTATTTAAACAAAATCTCCTGATGAAATAAACAATAATATTGCTTATCAGGCCAGGAGAGGCTCTCTCTTCTGCCCTCCTCTTTCCGTCTCTCTTCCCATTTCCCTAGTATACTGTCTGGACATTCTGTGTGCTCCACGTACCCGGGTAAGATATGGGAATGATCACATCAGAAACCCCAGATTCTGAGAATAGATTTCTCCTAAGCTAAGATAACCTCTGGGTGAAAAAAAAGTAAAGTGCACTCTAGGCACTCCACAGGACTAGTGAGACCTCACTTGTCTCTTGTAGGAACACGACTTGTTTAACAAATTCTACCACAAGGAAGATGTGGAGGCGTTTGTGTTTTAGGTCTCAGTCTTGGCCTGGAGGAGTGAGTGGCAATAAAACAGACCCGACTGAGAATCTGGTCAGATGTTTTATGACCTCGTGACCTAACCAAGACCCAGAAAAAGATTTTTTAAAAATTCAGAATCTAATATTAGTTTTTCTAGTTCTACTTATTTTAAGAGAAACACATTACTATATAGTACCAACAACATTCAGTGGTAACTGGGTATGATATTATTCATTTATGAGATGTTTTTCTAATCTAATGTCCTAATGTTAGGTTGCCCAATACAGTAGAAGCTGTTGAGCACTTGAGCACAGCAAGTTGGAACTGAGATGTATTGTTCGAAATGGAAAGTGTATATTGGATTTTGGAAATAACATCTCCCAAAAGTAAATATCTCTCTCATTCATGCCTATTTATATTGATAACATCTTGTAATGATAACATTTTGAATATATAGAGTTAAGTAAAATTTATTGAAATTAATTTCTTTTAATTTCTATTTCTTTTGCTTCTTTTGTTGTGATCAATAGGAAGGTTTAAGCTGATATATGTGATTTGCTTTCTATTTCTCTTGGCCAACACTTTGAGGAAGTGATTAATCTTTATAGAAGTATCCTAGAAAGAAAGTGATGCTGGCAGAGCTAGTGAATTTCCCTGTCTAGCTCCATCTCTTCCAGTTTATTTAAGTGGATGAACATGTGGAGTGAATATTTTGGTCTCTGCACAGAGGTTTAATGCTACTGGTAAAAGTGATAATGAAAAAAGCTACCATTTATTAAGTGGATGGCGTTATCTCTGTGCCAGGTGCTGTGCCAAGGACATCACATTGGCCTCATTTACTAGTCATGACAGTCCTGCTGGTACTAAGTTTTATTATTCCTGCTTTACCACTAAAGGGATTGAGATGTTGGGAGAATTAGCAACCACCAAAGTCAGAAAGTGGTAAGTGACTGAGCTAGGTTCCAGAGCAGAGCTCTTAAATTTGAGGCTCAGATACTTCTGTGCCACACAACTTTGCTTTGCCCAGACTAATATTCCTTGTGAAAATACTCAGAATTCCACGTGTCTGCCCTTGTAAATTTGTGAGGACTAGAAGGTAAGTGGGTTACACAAACTGGCAAGATGGTTGTGGTCCTCAAGGATCTTAGAACACAGTAGGGAAATCATGCAGAGCAAGTCCTGAAAAGAAATTAACAAAAGTCCCTGACATGGGCCGGGGAGTTAGCTCAGTGGTTCCAGCGCCTGTCTTGCAAGCACAAGGGCCCGGGTTCGATTCCCTGGTAACCACATACAACATTGGGCAGGGAGACTCACCCCAGCAGCAATCAGTACCACATACCACATACCATATACCACAGTGCTGGGTGTGGTGGCTCATGCCTGTAATCCCAGCACTCAGGAGGCAGAGGCAGGAGGATTGCTGTGATATGAGTTTGAGGCTGAGCTCAGGGCCAGCCTGAACCACAAAGTGAGACCCTGTCTCAAAAAACCTAAAAAAAAGGTCCCTGACATGCTTTTGCGTAGTAGGATGACTATAGATAACAGTAATATACTGTCATGTCAAAACACTAGAAGAAAGGATTTGGAAAATTTGCACCATAAGGAAATGGGAATTATTTGAACAGGTTAATGTATTTAGTTTCCTATAAACATGCAATGTATATATTGTACTGAAATATTACATGGTACCCTATTAGTGTGTATAATTTTTATATATCAATTTAAAAAATGTTCAAAATCCCTTAAATGGGCAGGAGAGAGTTTAATACATACTGTGGGAAAAGAGAGGGCAGAACAAGGACACAGAGTTCCATGAGGAGGGCCAGGGAGGGGCCTACACTGGCTGTTTACTCATGGTAAGGAGGGTGAGAGCAAAGACAGATGAACAGGTAGACAGGCAGGCACGCACACAAGTGTTTGCATGCAGAGAAAGAGAAAGAGACACGGAGAAATGAGGGAGAAGAGAGGCCATGTTATTTGGAACAGTTATATAAGTAAGAAGTAAGACACTACGAACAAGGACATCTGGCTTTCTTGAATCACAGCATTTACTGGATTGAACACAAATACATAGATGTGACTTACAAAATCAAAAGAAGTTAAATACCAGTAATTAGCACCATAAAGTGCTAAAATTTTTTTGTCCTAGTATTTGCCACAACAAGTGATATCACTGACAACTAAATCAACTCAAAGACCTTCCAAGACTATCCAAACTTCATGAATCAAAAGAAATACATCCCAATGCAAGACACCATGAGAGTAATTCTTCCATGGCAAACATTCTTCCAGACTGCAGAATAGGAAAACCAGCTGCTTGGGGTGGCACAAATGTGTAATCCTAGCACTCTGGAGCCAGAGGTAGGAGGACTGTTGTGAGTTCAAAGCCCATTAGAGCTACATAGTAAATTCAAAGCCTCTCTGAATTACACAGACAGACCGTCTCAAAAAACAAACAATCAAAAAAGAACCAGGATTCTCCTCATCCCCCAAAAGTCCTCATCCATGTTTTGCTTAAAACTCTAGTTACTTCATTGTTGTTTTATTCCATTAAAGGAAGACCTGACTCAGGGGCAATAGATTCAGCAAGTGATAAAAATCATTAACATTTATGAGGCAGCTAGAAAAGATTCGAAAAAGCATCTTTCACCATATGTAGAAAGACTGAGTAATTTTCTTATACAATTTGTCAGACTCCCCTTTTTAGATGTCTGCTATAGTTTTCAAATGCAGTATTTAGTTCAAAACAAACGTGGCCTGTGAATCCCTGTACACAGGATCTGGCTTTATCCCCTTTGGAGAGAGCTTCTTGTGTTCATCTTTCCTCCACCACAATGAATGGGACTCAGGGTCTTTTTTTCTAGCTCTGCATTTGCTGTCGTTCAGGATTCTTTCAGATTCTTTCTTGGAGCCATTGGATGAATCATCCTATGGTTATGGAGGAGGTTAGCAGTTAAAATGCTGTCCCAGGGGAATCCCAGCTGGGACTTTTTCTCCTGGCTAAGACATATGCGTATGGATTAGGCAGTGATCTTCTGGGGAAGGTTGAATTTACTTCACTTTCACCAGTCTCACTCCACATTTGTACCCTCATGAAGTCCCAGTGAATCTTATGCCTTTCCGAACTGGCCCCACAAAGAGATATTTAATGTTAATCTTGAAGCCTCTCTAATATTTCATTTACCTACCTGAAAAATCTGGTCCTCCTAACAAATAATACGCAGAAAAAAGTCACCACAAATTCACTAACCCTCAGAATTTGGAGCTCTGATCAGGTAGAATCCTTACTTTGTTGACTATTTTGGGTTTTTTGTTTTGTTTTGAGACAGGGTCTCACTTTGTAGTTCAGGCTGGCCCTGAGCTCAGCCTCAAACTCATATCACAGCAATCCTCCTGCCTCTGCCTCCCAAGTGCTGAGATTACAGGCGTGAGCCACCATGCCCGGCATTGTGTTATGTGATACTGGTTACTTCTGGGTGTGAGTCTCCACGCCCAGTATTGTATGTGGTTACCGGGGATCGAACCCTGCTCCTTGAGTTTGCAAGACAGGTGCTGGAACCACTGAGCTAAATCCCCAGCCCTTGTTGACTATTTTGAAACTTCTTCTTGATATATCCACTGTTTATTTTGAAAGGCTGAGGCTTTATGACAAAAGACCCTTTATTTAGACACATCCCAACTTAGTAGGTGCTGCCTGAAGATTGAAAAATGCACAATATCTGAATCAAAAATGGTGTTATTGTGTTGTGTTATTGTTTTAAACAAAAGTGGGCAAAGGCACAGAGATTCTTCCAAAGCATAGAATGGGCTCCAGCCAAACAAAAGAGTTTGATTCTGATTATAAAGTCAATTCAAACTGAATAGTGACTATCTGATTTTCCTCTTAGAGTTCATCTAACATTTTAAAATTCCTTCAGTTTTACCCACATTTCCCCCCACAGATTTTGGTATCTTATTCTAATGCCCCTTCTATCATTATACAGAGCTTAGACTTATTAATAAGTTTAACTAACTCCTTTCCCTTGAAATTTTTTGATGATACAGGTCTTAGAAATACCTTCTTTTGGTAAAGAAGTAAAAAATGTAGAATAAAATGATAGTATTGCCCTCCTTCCTAAACTAATTCACACTCCAGTCTGTACTCCACTTTCAGCAACTCATTCTTTCTCTGTGTTTTTGTTTTGTTTTTTTCTAGCAAATATTTATTGGGCCCTATTACAAGAGATTAGGAAGTGGCAAAGCTGCTGGGAAAGTAGGCTTGACTTGTGAATTACAGAGATCCCAGAGCCCTTGTGCAGAGCAGTTCCCAAAGCCCTGTACGTGGACTGTGGAGAAATCCACAGGTTTTTAACAGAATGGCCTAGAGGTCAGCGTGGAGCACCACCCCTCAGGACCCAAATGTAGAAGTTTTCTTGGGTTTCTTTGAGATGTGGACAGTATGAAGGACACAAACACTAAGAAGAGCTTGTTACTGTGGCTTCCTCATGATAGCCCATGCTGTTTTCTCCAGGGTGTCCTTTTATCTTTCTTTTTCCTGTTTTACTTGGCTCAAACTTGTTCTGCCAAGCCAACTTCTCCCTCACTCTTCACTTTTACTTGTTCAAATAAACTCTGGCACTCTTCTTTTCTCATTTTGTTAAATTCTTTGATTGAGATGGGAGGAGCCTAAACTCCAACTCCAGAAGGAGAGATGAGCAGCGGAGAACCTGGTGACATTGTAACTGGCAACCCGCTTTCAGAAAGAGCTACCCAGTAACCTTTCGGTGTAGCCTTCCAGGAGAATCAAAAGCCAGGAGATTCCAACAATGCACTGCTGCATGCTGGGCATTATCTAAGGTGCAGTGGATAAAGTAGTGAACAAATGAACAATCACTCTTAGGGAATCCTAAGAAAATAAAGAATCTTGCTTCAGGAGAGAACTTTGGAGCTCACTCTGAGTGAGCCTGCAAGCTTTGCAGGCTTAATGAACTGAAGTGAACTGGCATGTTAGAGTGTGACTGGTTGCGTGGTACAGAATGAGTAGTAGAAAGAGAAGCTAGTGTGGAGTCTTCTGGAAAAAGCCTCAGTAAGCTGATCGTGGCTTGGTGAATAACCAAAGGTGAGAAAAAGTGATGTAATTTGAAGTAAATACTGTCAAGTTTTGATGAAAAACTGGACAAAGGGTATGAAAGAGAAAGTTAAAGTTTTAGGCTTGGGCAAGGCATAGTGACAAAGGCTCGTAGTCCTAGTACTCAGGAAACTGAAGCAAGATCAGGACGAGTGTGAGGCCAGCCTGGGTTACACAGTGAGTTCAAGACCAGCCTGCACTACAAAGTGAGACCTTGTCTCATCAAGTAAAGGTTGAACAACTAAGTAAACAGTTTAGTTTAGAGATGCGTGGAGGGAAAAAATTCATGTCAGAGAACGAACTCTGTTCTGGATTCTCTCAGCTCTTCAAATGGAGACTGCCAGGTGGCAAGGTGTTCTAGACAGGGGTGGGACTAGTGTTCCCATTTGAGACCTGTCATACACACCAGGGATTTAAAACTCTGCACGGGCACACCAAGGGAACAGGAGAATGCATGAAGTTAAAGAAGACTCCTATCTAAAATAGAATGAAACAACTAAAAGTTAAAGAGTCAAAGAAATTTTCTTTAATATCATGCATGACGGAACACCAAGCACTAATACAAAAGCTGGAATGACACTTAACTGAGTCTCTACTATTCTGCCTTATATGGCTAGCCAAATTTTCATAAGCAGTTTTGGCTCTGAATTGGTGACATCAAGGTCATGAGCTTGAAGAGCCAGAGGAATGTAGTTGTAATTTACTGATTTGGGAAAGACCAGGAACAGATTGTATGGGGTGTGGACAGGGTAGGAATTCAAAATTGGTGACAGTGGAATGGGACGTTGATAGTCTGTCAGATACAAGAGAGTGAAGTCAGAGTGACTTTATCAGCAAAGAGATAGCATTTCTGTAGGGAGCTGGAGAATAGATAATAATCAAGGTTTAGAAGATGTGGAAGGTTTGGAAGGAAGATAGTGAGGTAAAGGAGGAAAGAGCAAAAGTGAGCAACTAATATGTCATTATTAAATATTACAAGGACTTAAAATATCAAATAGTCTCAGATTCTTTCTAAATTTAGCACAGAGTACCATAGGTTTTGTTTGTTTGTTTAACATAGGGTCTCACTTTGTAGTTCAGGCTGGCCCTGAGCTTCCTATGTAGCCCAGGTTAGTCTTGAACTCACAGAAATTCTCTTGCCTCTGCCTCCAGGGTTCTGGGATTACAGGCATGAACCACCATGCCTGGCATTGTGGTATGTGGTGCTGATTGCTGGTGGGCATGAGTCACCATGCCCAGTATTGTTCTATGTGTTTACCAGGGAATGAACTCAGGACCTTGTGCTTGCCAATCAGATGCCAGAACCTCTGAGCTAAATCCCCAGCCTCAAAATACCATAGTTTGGGGCCGGGGAGTTAGCTCAGTGTTTCTGTCGCCTGTCTTGCAGGCGCAAGGGCCTGGGTTCGATTCCCCGGTAACCACATAACAATACTGACCCACACCCAGCAGCAACCAGTACCACATACCACAGTGCCGGGCGTGGTGGCTCACGCCTGTAATCCCAGCACTCGGGAGGCAGAGGCAGGAGGATTGTGATGTGAGTTTGAGGCTGAGCTCAGGGCCAGCATGAACCACAAAAGCGAGACCCTGTCTCAAAAAACCTAAAAAAAAAAAAAAAAAAAAAAAACCATGGTTTGGACTTAAGGTCATCCCTGTACTTAATTTTAAATCTCTCCAATATTCTAGACATGTATCTGATAATAAAATCTGCCACACAAACCATTTAGGGATGACTTTCTCAAGAGGATGTTTTGGAGTTATGTTTTCAGCTAACCCATGTTGTCTTTTGCTTAGTGATTTTGTCATGTCATGCTGAGAATCTGGTCAAGAATTTGAAAGGTAAGGTTGGGGGGCAGCTCTCATAACGTAACTGTTGGGTTTTATTTCTTTATGGAACTTTAGACAAGCTCAGTGAGGCTGTACCCCTTGACTGGGCTTCGCCATTCTTTATCTTCCTAGGTTGTGTCAAAATCTTTCCCCCAAACACTGAACCTGAGTTGGAGAAGCCCTGTGAACAGTGCGTGACTAGAGCTCATTGGTCTGTGAACTGAGGTGGGAACAGTATGGTGTCTTTAACTTTATATTGACATTCAGCAAGCCCTTCCATTATGGATGTAGGCAGCAAATTACATTGGTTGTAACTGGAATTTGCCCCAAATAGAAATTATAGATATTTCCACATTTGTTTCAGATATCTCTAATGTCATCTATGTTCAATATCATCTCACAATTGCATTCTTAGTTCTTATGTTTGTCTCTTATTTATAGTGCTCCTGAAGGGGCATTTGTGCATATGACTACATTTCAAAACAATTGGCTTCTCTGTGATCTTTCACATTCTGATTTATGCACTATGTATTTTGTAATCTGAGAAAGGACTTCGTTACCCCTGGATATCGGTCATGGTGCAGAAAGGTGGAGCACCCTGGAGTGTGTGTCTGTGTTCTCCATTCCTTTCATGCACTTTCCACTTCTGAGCGCCACTCCTCCCCTGAAGACAGCAGATTGATGTGCTGCTAGGTGTCTTGCTGCTTGGTCAAGGACACTGACTTCATCCACAGTGTCTCGTCATGTCAGGTTTTCTGTGTTAGATGATGAGTCTGCTTTCCTTTTTCTTCTCTAGGATTTCAGGGTTTGGAGTATTTCTTGGAAGGGCCTTTTCTACTCAGAAGTAGAACAGCTGCGCATGGTGGTACATGCCTGTAATCTCAGCACTCTGGGAGGCTGAGGCAGGAGGTTGGCAATTTAGAAGACTGAGCCTCAAAGTAAAGCAGAAAAAGTGCTTGGGATCTATATAGGTCAGTGAGAAGTCCCTGGATTCAGTATGCAGTACACATACACA
>PVIR01042884.1:0-11983 GCA_004026965.1 Petromus typicus | reverse complement strand
TTTTTTTTTGAAGGGAACAGGGACGAAGCCCATTGTGAAGGGCCTGGGCTGAAGCCTCAGTGCTGCCTAGAAAAAAGCGAGAGAGGAAGGGAAAGAGAGGGAGGCAGGCAGACAGACAGACAGGCAGAGAGACAGGCAGACAGACAATAGTGAGGAGTGGCCCTTGGTTGTTTAGAAGAAATTAAACCCGCATGAAAAGTTGACACGATTTTCCGGGAAACTCTATAACCTTCCATTAGATGGCGCCATCGTCAAATTCTTGTAGTTTGAAGCGGGCAGAAGAAGGACCCACAGCCGGTCACTCTGCCTGGGACGTCTTTTTTGTTGTTGTTGTTGTTTTTTGAGACAGGGTCTCACTTTGTAGTTCAGGCTGGTCCTGAACTCGGCCTCAGACTCACAGCAGTCCTCCTGTCTGTGCCTTCCTGAGTGCTGGGATTACAAGCGTGAGCTACCACGTCGGGCATTGCTGTACGTGGTAACCAGGGATTGAACTAGGGTAACTTGTGCTTGCAAAGCAGGCACCAGAACCATCTAAATCCCCTGTCTACGTGACATCTTATTTTGATTTTTGCCTGTTCTTCTTTTGTGTCATTTGAAATTTAAAAAAAAGAAAAATTATAGCTTCCTTCATAAATACTCTAATTCATGCCAAAGGGACAAACTGACCAGGAGATTTAGAATTTAGTTCAAAGATGAAAAAATACATTGGGATCATTAATACTTTCTTCTACTCCTATAAGAATCCTCAGGTGAAAAATGTTACCAGCTCCTTTGGAATTGTCCATAAATCTGAGTGGACGGAAGTTCCACCTTTTCACCACCGATGACCTCTGTTTTCTTACTTTGTCAACCTCACTGTTGAAGGATTCTCCCGGACGTGGCATTTGCTAAGCAGTTCCTGTTTTCTCTGCTCTGTACTGACACTCATGTTGGACTTGGGTGTCAGTGGTAGAACATGTGCTTTGCATGTGGAGCCCTGCAAAGCTGATTAATTAAATTTCCAGTAGACAAGGCACAGCCTTCTTAGGCTGTTTTAACACCAACTCTTCCCTGTGGCTGGAGAGTTGGAGCTGCGGGGTAAGAGGAGAGGCCCTGGAATTGAACCCAGCTCTCCCCCAGGTACCCATGGCACTGTGTCGTAGCTGTGCCAACCTCCTAGGACTCTGCAGGCGTGTGTCAACCACGCGCTGCGCTACAGTCAGTACCAGCTTCTATCTGTGGCATCTTCCTCAGTGTGTGCTGCCCGCCAGGAGCCACCTGCAACCTCTCATTGACGGGCCTGTCGCTAAGCTGACAGTTCCCAGGCCAGGGAGGGGAAGTCTGGGCTCACTCTGGCTCAGGAGGCGCCTCCTGCCCAGCGCTTCTCACTCCTGCCAAGAATGCCCAGAGCGCCGTGCGAGTCAGTTAATGGACGAAGAACTGGGATTCTGGGTTTATGAACAGTCACCAAAGTGTCCACCGTGTAGAGCAGAGTTCTGTTTCGTTTTGCTGTTGGGGTGCTACTGAGGATAGAACTTGGGGCCTTTGCACTGAGCTACATCCCCAGCCCTTTTTCATTTTGAGACAGGACCTTGCTATGTTTTAGTCTACGCCTGAATTTAGATCCACCTGCCTCTGCTTCCCAGACTGCTGGGATTATAGGTGTCCCACGCCCACACTCAGGGCTGTTTTTAAAATCCAACAGTGTAAATCCATTCCTCAGGATATCTGAGTCGATATCTAAGACATACTTTTATTAAAATTACCATTTTGTGTGCTCCGGAAATTCAGATTTAACTGAAGGTGTTGGATTTTTATTACTAGGTCCAAGGACGCTGTGTTTTGTAAATATATACAGCTCTGCCATCATCAACACTTTGACCATTCTCTGGCACATTGTCGAGCTGAGCTGCAGGCAAAATTGCTCTGTGCTGTGTCTCTATAGATTTGGGGAAGGCTGTATTTTTCAGTGGAGAGAATTGGCTGTTACATAATGTAGTGAAGACCTAACTATTTGCATGAAGAGTTTGGTTTCATTTTTTCTAGCAAAACCACAGAGGAACCAGCTGTCCAACACGGCATTTGCCTGTTGTAATCAGCGCGATCTCCTCGTAGCAGGTATGTGGATTATTTGAACCTTTTGACGTTTATTGACCACAAGGGTCAGCTGGTCATGGTGAGGCGCAGAGCCTCTTGGCCTGGTCCTGCCAGGGGGGGCTTCCCCCAGCCCAGCCGAGATGGGAGGAGGGGAGGGGACATCAGGCACTGGGAGGTGCCATTCAAGCTTCACTGGCAAAATCTGGTCCCTGGCTGCCTGGCCCCATCCCAGTGTGACTTAACTAGAGGAAATGTTGCAGGTTGAGGTGCAAAACGGCCACCTGTGGATTCAGTCACACTTCACTCATCACCCACCAGGCTAGGGAGGAATCCAGTCTAGGGATTTAAGAAAGCAGCCAGCCCTTTCTATGTGCTTTATCCACATCAATGTGTCTGCTGTCAGATGTGGTAGTGAACACTTGTCATCCGAGCCTCTGGAGGCTGAGGCAGGAGCATCTCTGCCCGCCAGTTTGGGCTATATAGCGAGTTCAAAGCCAGCTTGAACTACAAAGTGAAACTCTTTAAAAAGTCCAGTCCTATAAACTCACTGGGAGGTACATGTTGTCATTCCTTGCATCCTGCCTATGAAGGAGCCAGGCTCAGGGAGGTTAAGTGTCTCCGGAGATCTTTTTTTTAATTCCCTCTGCGCTGCTTTTCCACATGGAGTGCAAGTTCTGCAGCGCCCACAAAGGAAAGCGGTTGAGCTTCCAGGAGGAGGAATCAGGCATCTCCCCTGGGGAGTCAGCTCCCCAGAGGAAGAAAACAGGAGTTCTGCACAGAGGGAACCACACGTGCAGAGGTCAGAGGTCCGAGAACTGGGACAAATGACATTTCACAGCTTTTTTTTTGTTTTTTTAGCTTGAACGTTTTCAGTGGGGAAGAGTCTGATTTTGGTGAGGGCAAGACTCTGAGAAGGACCCCCACACACCCCGATCCCCAAGAGCTCCTCTCAGCCTGTCTGGCATGAATCCCTCCCACAAGGTCCATTTCCTGTGTTGTGCGAGGGCCACCAGGTGGGATAGGGTACAGGACAGGGGCCAGAGGAGGGTTGGAGAGCGGACTCGGTGGCGTCCGTGGAATGCGCCGCCTGAAGGCTCAGCCTGGCGTCGCCCAGCGCCCGGCAGCTCCCGCCCGGAGATGGGTTCTCCCAGCTCCGGAAGGGAAAAATCCTAGTGCTGCCTCTCCCTCCCGCGGTCTCAGTCCTCTCCCGGAGATTTATCACTATGGAAACTGAGCTCTTCCCCTCCTGCCGGGGCTGCGAGGGCATTGTTGATGCCACAGGCACACGGGTCACGAGTTCCTTCCTCTTTCCTGCTGCCCAAACGCTCCAGTAACCTACGTGGCCGGGGACTGCACTCACACCTGAAGGGTTCAGGCTTGGGAAAAACAATCGCGCCGGATTCCCTGGGGCTCGGGCCCTCTGGGTCAGCCTGGAGCGGAACAATGACTCGGGGAGAACAATGCGGCCCCGAGCTGGAGCTGGACTCGGCCCCGCTTTTCCCTTCCTCCAGGGCCTTCTGCATGGGGGCTTAAAAATGTATCTACAAGAAAAGGACGCAAAATGTGTTCGCAGGCAGAGGCAGGTAGTATTCAGGCGTCATGTGGCAGAAAATGAAAACACCACGCCCTTTCCCATCTCGCGAGGGCGGGAAATCTTCCTTTCGTCCTCAGAAGGCCCACGCCACGTGGAGGCACGGCGTCGGCAGAACCGGGGCGCAGGGCGGCCGACACGCGGACACCTGCGGTGCATCGGTCCCATCTGTTCACAGAGATTCAACCGTGGTTAGCGGTTAGCGCAGTCCCAGAGAGGATGACGGAAGCTCCTTGGGGGTTAAAGTGCCCCAGGGGTCACACATTCCGTGGGGGACAAGGAAAGTTCCTAGTTAGCAGTTTCACTGGAGAAATCTGTGGGTGAAATCGGCCTTGACCTCCCTGGGGAAACGTTCCCTGTAGGAGCTGGGATTTCGGGGGCTCCACACACTCCTGTCTTGGACACCTGGGATCTTTCTGAGATGCGGAGCGAGCCTGTTTGCCTTGCCCCCAGGACGCCCCTCGATTCGGAGCGAGTTGCTCCTTCCCAGCGCTCGGGAAGCCTTGCTGCTCACATTCTCGGCGCAGCCTGAGCTCCGCACACGCCGATGGGATCAAACCCGCGGAAGTGCGGCCTCACCTTGTCCCCAGAGGTCTCCGAGCCCCACAGCCTTTGCCCCTGAGTGCCTGGGCCGCGGAAAGAGGGGACTTCTGTGCTCCATTGTGTAACCGAAGGACCTCCCTGCTGCCAGGACTCAGGAGAACTCGGAGTTGAGGGGGTCCCCAAAGCAGTGATCCCGCAACATTGGTTCAAGATTCATCCCTCAGCACTCGTGTCCTTCAGGAGCAGGAAATGGGCATCTTTTTTTTTTTCTTCTTATCGGGGATCGAACTCAGGACCTTGCACTTGCTAGGTAGGTGCCCGAACAGCTGAGCTAAATCCTCACCTCCCAAATCTTTTCTAAATTGGTACATTTTAGATATACATAATGATCACATTCATCATAGAGAATTTGTATCTGTACATGATATGTCTTGATTTTTCTTTTTTCCTATTCCACTCTTTCAACCCCTGTTCCCGGCTTTATTTACAAAAGGTTTGGTTTTTTTCTCCTATTCTCTGTTATTTTGTCCCTTCCTTCCTTTCTCCCTTCCACCTCCCTTGTTCCCCTTTCCATTTTGAACATTTTCTTCCCGTTTCTCAATATCTATTATATATTTTGGTCCTTATTTACATTTTCAGTTTCTCACACCAGAGAAACTGTGGTATTTAAACATGTGAGTCTGATTTATTTCACTCAAGAGTGAGGTCTCAAGTTGTATCCATTTAGCTAGAAATGTCTCAAGCTTATCTTTTTCTTGGCAGAGTTGTATTCCACTGTGTTGATAAAAACATTTTCTTTATTCATTGATCAGTGATGAACATTTGGACTGTTTCCAAGGTTTAGCTACTGCAAACCATGGCACCTTTTTATCTTTTTAATATTGTATTGATTTATTTGTTTATTTAGATACTGGGGATAGAACACAGGCCTTGCACTTGTGAGGCAAGTGCAGTGACACTGAGCTAAATCCGCAGCCCTGGCACCCTTTTAAAAAATAAGTACTTTTCGTAGTCCAGGGATTTAATTCAGTAGAGCCACTGCCTGGGTCCAAGCATAAGATTGTGAGTTTGAAAAGAAAAAGAGCTTTTTCAATCTCCAACAGTGTAAAAAAAAAGAAAAAGAGCTGGTTTCTTATTGCGACACTATCTGAAATATACATTTGTGGTAAATGACAGAGTTGGGTCCTTTGCCCTTTATACCCTTGTGGTTCCATTTCACAAAACTATAGTACCATGGAATATGACTCACAGATGCTGGTCTCAGAATCCACAGATCTGCCCGAATTTCCCCAGTGTGACTTGGGCTCCGTGTGTCTGAGTGGGGGTGACGTTCCACCCGAGGGGTGCTTTCTCAGACCCAGGACCACAGGCTGGAGGACACCGGACAGTTCAGACACGGGGGAGGGGGGGTGCCCCTTCTTGCCCTTGTGTAGTTGCCCCCATTTCTTCCCACAGCCCCAGACTCTGGACAAACATCCCCTAAACAGGCTGAAATACTTGGGACCAGAGATATTTTGGATTTTTTTCATACTTTTGGAATAGTTGCATAGATAGAGATGAGACGTGTATATGGAGCCCAAGTCTAAACATAAAATTCACTTATTTCACTTGTACCTTGTTCTGCATAGTTTGCAGGTAACTTTGAACAATATGTTAAATAGTTTTGTGCAAACAACAAAGTTTCCTGGTGTGGCATTTTCCACTTGTGGCACCATGTTGGTGCTAAAAATTTTCCAATTGGTGTCATTTCAGATTTCAGAGTTTTAGATTATAGATGCTCAACAAGTCATCTGTCCTCCATTTAAAAATTTTTATTCTTTTCAACGTATTTTTATAGATAGAATCATATTTAGAAGGCCTGGCTTCATTAACTCAGTATAATTTCGGGGCATTCATCCAGCATGTGTGTACCTGTGCCTTTTTCTTTTTGATGACTGAGTCATATTCCATGGTACAGATGTGATGGCATCTCTCTATGCACTAATCTATTGAGGGACAGGGAGGCTGAGTAGATTATCAGGAAATTGATCAGTGTAACTGTATATACAACTGCTGTGAAGATTTGTGAATAGGGCTGTGCTGTGTGTGTGTGTGTGTATTTCTATAGGTACCTGGTCCATTTTTAAATAGCTCTCAGTAAAGCAGGTCCTTGGCATCTGGGAGGGGGACATCTCAAGTCACAGCTAAGTCACCGTAATGTCTCTCAGTATCAGCAGTGTTTATATGGGCTCCTGGCTTTGTCCTAAATCATATGACTCTCATTTGTGCCCTGAGCACCGTTTCCTGTGAATATTTCCACGTCCCAACTTAGCTGCCTTTTTATTTTTTTGACCCATTTATTTCAGTTAATCAGGTAACATAGCTGCGAAGAAACGGGAAGCAGTAAGACAGCTGTACGGAACGAAGTGAAGGATTACATCCTAGAATAACCTCGGTGAATAAATATTTCAGGTTCCACATAGTTTGACTTTTTCACACGTTGGCCCCTTCTGTCTTTGTTTGAGGCCAAAGATCTTTATATTTTTGGACATTTCAAGAAGTCTTGAAATATTTTTCTTCAGCAGGCCTCTGTGTGGAATTAAGGGTTCAGGACTGCAGGCAGGCAGCCAGCAGCCCAAGTGGCTCCACGCTCGACAAGTGTACACACCTCTCTGAGTCCCACTTCCCTTGTTGGGGGGGAAAAAAAAGAGGAAGGTAATAGTGTCAGACTCATCAAATCGAATGAAACAACTCCAGAGGCAGGTGCGAGCACTCGGTAATTGTTAGCTACAGCGATCGAAGGGAAAATCCTGGCAGTCTTGTGTTAAGGGGTAATTTTAAGAGTAAAATCATAACTCTTATAGAAACATAAAGTGGAGATAGGTCAGATATTTTACTTATCACTTAATGAGGGAGATGTAGTTGGTCAAAGGAGAATCGAAGAGCGGAGACAGATAGACAGATGAAACACTGGGCCAGTTGATCGATTGATCGGTAGGTAAAAGGATGTCTGTCGTCAGGCACGCCAAAATGAATGTAGTAGATGCAAAATTCCTCAGGAGCACGGGGCGATGAGCGGCTGCACGTCCCCACCTGGTGCAACATGCGTTTCCTTGGCTGTGAGCCACTTATGTCACTACCTAATTCTGTAACCAGGGAGATAAAAGATATTTCAAAGAGAGTGAAAAGACAATCACTTCCTAGACTCACATAAGCTAAAAGAATGGAAGATGTCCACAAAACTTCCAAGCAAAAGCCAAGGATTTAGCTCAGTGGTTCTAGCATCTATCTGGCGAGCACAGGTCCCAAGTTTGATCCTCGGTGCCACATACAACAATGACAGCCATGGTGATTCACACCTGTAATCCCCACACTCAGGAGACAGAGGCAGGAAGATTGCGGAGTTTGGGGCTGAGTTCAGGACCAGCCTGAACTACAAAGCCAAAAACTGTCTACTGTCTCAAAAAACTGAAAACTAAACAAACAAAACTTCCAGGCAAAATGTTTCGGTTTTCCCTCATATTTTTTAATTTGAGAAATTAAAGGTCAATGACATTTCAAGCTGCCCATATCGTAGAGGCATTTCATTCGATCAAAATCCACACTGGCCTCAGGAAGAGCCTGGCAGCCAGGGGCAGAGAGAAGGGCTGACGCCACTGAGATGTTCACAGCCCCCTCGGGGCCTGCCTCTGTTCTCCGCTCAGGCCTGCAGCGGGACTGACTCACACCAACGAGGATTTGTAGAGGCACTTAAAAAGTGAGACTATCTCCCAAGGGCATTTGTAGATGTTCCTTAGGCTGGAGAGGGAAGGCTGGGAAATTGTTGCTGCTATGTGCAAGGACTCTGCCTCCTGGTCTTTGAACATCTGGATTCACGTTCAAAAACTAAAAACCAAGCAAAGTTGCTGTCAACCGGGCCCAGCCCTCTTGTTCTCCACCCTCCCTTAAATGCCAGCTGCAGAGGTGTGGGCAGGGCGTGAACCTGTGACTCATTAGGAAATAATTTTAGGGGACTCTCAGACTGAACACAGTGTTCTTGCGTGCTGAACAAATCGTCTGTTCTAGGAGATATTAAGGCCTCTGAGCTCTTAGGTGTGACACTGCCGGGCTTTCTCCTTTCTCTAAAGCTCCAGACATTTTCTAGCTTTAGGTTAGACACTGGCAGGGGATGAATTTGCCCCCTCGCCTCTGTCCCTGGCTCCAGGGACCATCTCACCCAGGGACAGCACCTACTTGTTTGGCCCAAAACACTGGGCAGCAGATACCCCTTGGCAGGAGTTCCGCTTCCTTCCAAAGTGGGATATAGGGATCCCACGTATGGAGGGACTGGCGGGTGGTTAAGAAGGACCTTAGCAGCCTTCGGCATCTGTGCCCAGCAAAGCTCCAGGACATTCAGAGGCGAAGGTCCCTAGGTGCTGATTTGGGCAAGCATGAGGAATAGGCAGTCACCAGAAGAGGGGACTCAGCTCCATCAAAGACACCTTTATACCAGGTATGGTGGTGCATGCCTGTAATCCCAGCACTCTGGGAGGCTGAGGCAGGAGGATTGCAGCAAGTTTGAATTCAGGGAGTGAATTCAAGGCCAGCCTGAACTAAAGCTAGACTCTGTCTCAAAAAAAATTTTTTACACACACACACACACACACATTTTAGTAGAAAATGGGCTGAAGGTACAAATCAGTTGGAGGCTCTGGGTTCAATCTCCAGTACCAAAAAGGAAGGTCCTTTAAATTAGTCTTTACATATAAAAATAATCACTGGACATAGGCACTGCCTGGAAGGAAGTCTTCCAGGACCTCTCACCCCCAGAATTACAGAGGTTCAAGCTAGGATCTGGCGGATGCTTGGAGCTCCGCTGCTAGCAGTTCGATTTCAGTTGCGCCCTGGATTTCAATGGGCGATCAGAGAACTTAATCAGCACCTTTCAGACTGCCTTTGAGTGTGTTTAGCATTTGCTCAGCCATCAACATGGCAGATTTGTGGATCAAAACTTAACGATCAGCTGGAAAGTGCCTGTATGTTCAACCAAAGTCCCTGTTGGTATCTAAAATTCATTTTGCTGATCTCTAGATAAACTGTGACTATTTTTCCCACTAAATGCTGGTGCATCTAGGTGTAGTGGTCCATGCCTGTAATCCCAGCCCTCTGGAGGCTGAGGCAGGAGGATTGCCGTGAGTTTGAACTACATAGCGAGACCCTGTCTCAAAAAAAGCAAAAAACCAAAAACAAAAAAGCTAGCCCTGGCAGGATAAATTTTCTCTATGAACTTGTGATGAAACAAATGTAGTGTTCTCTTGTTTTAACAAAGTTCATTTATCATCTTGGATAGAAAAGAGAAGGAAGGCCAGGAATTTAGCTCAGTGGTTCTGGTGCCTGCCTTGCAAGTGTAACGTTGTGAGTTCAATCCCTGGTACAAAAGAAAAAAAGGAGAAGAGAACATAAAGGCAAAAGATATTTCCAACTCCTTTACAGCTAATCTATGGGGCATCAAAAGAAACAAAACTAAAATCCAGACACTTGAATTATTCAGAATGGTATCAGGGGAGATGATGAGAAATCAATAAGGCATTTGGCAAGCTGCTCCTCCTTCTAGGAAGCTGATCATGACCCCTAAATATGAGGTTGAAATCCCTGAGCTCTACCCTAGGTGACATCTCTGTCCAGACTGCTAAACAGAACACTGGAGACCAAGCAGGTTTGAAACAACAAAAATATATTTCTCAGTGTGAGAGCCAGAAATCCAAGATCAAATCACCAGCAAAAGAAAGTTTACAAGGCAGCAGGAGATCCAGTGTCTGGAGACAGAACTGAAGTCCAAGAGACCCCATTCTAGGGGTCCCAAAAAATCAGATCTGATTCTTCCCTCGAAGGAAATTAAAGAAAAATGAAGAGTAAAAGGCAAGAAAAGGAAATGGAACCATTGCAGCTATAGTGAGAAGAGTCGGAACCATGTTTTCAGCCCCGTCTTTGGGGGCACTGACATAAGCTCTCAGATTGTCCAGGCAGGGACACCGGCCAGTGGACAGTTGAGAGATCACAGTCAAGCTGTGGTCTGTTTGACCCTTCCTGTGCTTTGGATTTGGAATGTCCCCCAAAGGCTGTGCCTTGAAAGTTTGGTCCCCAGGCCAGTAGGACAGAGAGGTAGTTTTAAGGTAACTAGATCATGAGGGCTGTGATTTCATCGATGCAATGGAAATTCAGGAGGTCGGGGATCGCTGTGAGCAGGTGGTCACAGGGCTGTACTTGGGGCATTGTTCTCACCCCAACCACATCCTGCGTGGCACTTTCTCTTCCTGCTTCCTGTAGACAAAGAAGTGAAGAGGCTCTTCTGCTACGTGCTCTGATAACACTCTTACCTCAGGTCCAAACAATGAAGTCATTTGTCCTTAGGGCAAAACCTCTGGAACCATTAGTCAAAATAAGTCTCTCCACACATCCTTAACTTTGTCCCTGGGAGAGTGAGGCAGGAAGGGGGCTTCAAGTTGGAGACAAGCCTGAGCGCATGGTGAGTTCAAAACCAGGCTGAGCTTCAGGGTGAAACCCTGTCTCACCCACCCTATAACTTTGATCTCCTTTAAAATTGTTTATCTCAGGTATTTTCCTGTAGAGAGCTAGCTATCACCATCACAATCATAATTTCAGCTTTGTTTGGTAGGAATGTGTTCCTGCTAGTACTAACGTTGCACATGCCTGGGAAGTTGTTTTGTCTACTGTAAGATGTTTATGGCCGGGTTTGATGACACATACCTGTAATTCCATTGCTCTGGGAGGCCGAGACAGGAGGATCAGAAGTTGAGCCCAGTCTGAACAACTTAGTGGCTTAGAAAGACCCTGTCTCAAAATAAAATTTAAAAAAATTAAAAATGAGTGTGGAATGCTGATGGCAGATATCTATGGATTCAACTCTTTTAACAATATAAGACCACTCCCAATGAGACTGGCTCAGAACAAAGGGCACAGACTCAAAGTGGAGAGAGACATAGTGGCTTTGTCTCTGGTTTTTGCAACACTGGAGATTGAACCCAAGGCCTTGTCACCCAGCGACAGTCCCAACCACCCCCCTCCCTTTTAAAGGAGAGAGTGAATCTGACTTAGTGTTTGGGAATCCGATACGTGGGTGACGGCGCAGAGACAGAAGCATTACGGTGGAAGGACATGCAGAGCGAAGCTCACATCATGGCGGCCCAGAAGCAGAGCGGAAGGAGCCCCCTGGGGAGGGAGACCCACGCTCCGAAGTCGGAGTCCCGCGTCTTCCAGCAAGGCCCAGCTCCTCACAGCACGTTCAGCTGTGACCTCACCGAGGATGCACGAATCAGTGTAGTTCCCCTGCGGTCCAGCCACCTTCCAAAGCCAGCCATCTGAGCCCATGAGACTTGGGGTGGCATTTTAGGTCTACACTGCAACATTCTGCCCCTGGCCTTCAGCAGGCTCGTGTCCCTCTCATTATATGATCTATATCCAGGCGGTCGATAAGAGCTGTCATAGTCACAGCTCCAGTGCTGCTGCAAGGTCGAAGGCTGAAGGGTCCTCTGAGACTGTCAACACCTCATGGCAGCCAGGAGGCAGAGAGCCCCAGCCCTTTGTAATTTTTTTACTTTTTTTTTTTTAGGTTTTTGGAGACAGGGTCTCGCTTTGTGGTTCAGGCTGGCCCTGAGCTCAGCCTCAAACTCACATCACAATCCTCCTGCCTCTGCCTCCCGTGTGCTGGGATTACAGGCGTGAGCCACCACGCCCGGCACTGTGGTATGTGGTACTGGTTGCTGCTGGGTCCACACCCAGTATTGTTATGTGGTT
>PVIR01042883.1:0-12024 GCA_004026965.1 Petromus typicus | reverse complement strand
TATGACTGGTATAGGTAAATTGAGTGCTGCCATGTTTTCCTGTTCTTGGCTGTGTTATTGTACTTCTGCCCTTTCCCCATCAGTTTCTTGTTTGTTCCCATGGGTTGACTCGGTTAGGTCTCATGGATTTGTAACTTTCCTTATTTTTCTCCAAGATATTCTTTAAAATGTTTTGGAGCACAGGTTTCATATTTGTGAAGTTTTTCAGGTGTTCTTTGTCATGAAAGTATCTTATTTCCCCATCAATTTTGAAGGATAGTTTTGAAGGATACATGAGTCTGGGTTGGAAGTTGTTTTCCTTTAGGGCTTGGAAGACTTCACTCCAGGCTCTTCTCGCATTGAGTGTTTGAGTTGAGAAGTCCGCTGTGATCCTGACAGGCTTCCCTTGGAATGTAACTATTTTCTGTTCTCTGGCTGCTTTCAGTATTTCATTCTTTTTTTTGATATCTGTGACTTTTAGGATGATATGCCTAGGTAAAGATTTTTTTCACATCACGGGCGTGTGGCATTCTGTATGCTTCATATATTTGTATGTCCAATTCTTTCCCTTTTTCTGTGAAGTTTTCTGCCATTATCTCTGTGAATAGCTTTTGGATGTCTTTAGCATTGTCTTCTGCTTCCTCAGTGACTCCAATCATCTTATGTTATTCTTCTTTGAATCATCTAGGAGGTGTTGGATTAACTTTTCATTATTGCTTGCTTTTTTCCATAGATTATGGTTTTCCAGTTCATTAGCTGAGATCTTGTCTTCTAGGTCTGAAATTCGGTGTTCTGCCAAATTCATTCTATTGCGCAAACTTTCATTTTCTTTCTTAATTTCCTGGGCTTTTGCTTGCAGGTGTTTAAAAGGTTTCATTGCTTTTGCTATCTTGGATTCTATCAAATCCATGATTTTCTCTTTAGCTTTATTAATCATCATGTTGACAGTGTCCAATATCTCTGCTTTCATCTCAGAGATCAGTTCTGATTTCCATTTTTCTAGATCTGCTTTGGTTACCATTACCGAGAGCCCTGGAGACTTGGCTTCAAACTTCTCTATTTCCCTTCCCCATGTGTTACTTGGAGGTGAGGATCTTTGTGTTTGAGATTTTGAGTGTTTCCTCATCTCTGACCTGCCCTGTTTTCTGTCGCTGTTTGTTGCAAGTCACTTTCCTCCTAATAGTTAGGAACCTCAAAATAGCAGTGTTTCCTGGGTTGTTCTTTGCAGTCTGTATTGGGACCTAAAGAAAAACCCCTAGTTCTAGCACACCATATGAGGCACTCAATCAGTACAGTCAGAACACCTTCTCCTGTCTGCTTTAGAGGCAAGGAGACTGTGGCTCCTCAACTGCTACAATAGCCCTGTCTGAGGTTGCAATGGGCCCACCTGCTCAGCAATACAGAGTCTCTGGGCTCACTTGTGCATTTGGCCTGGAGGCCAGTGGGCTGTAGGCCCTGTGCAGTTGCAATGTTAGGGGCTGTTGTTCCAACAGGCCCACCTACTCACCAATACAAGCTGACTGGATGTGCTTCTGCAGTTGCTGTGGAGAAAATCAGACTCTGACCTGCTAACCTCAGTCCCTGGGTGCTCTTCCGGTGTAGGCCTGGAAGACAGCAAGCTCCAATCCTGGCGCAGATTCAGTGACACAGACTCGTTGCCACTATCACCGCTTCCTGAGCCGCCCGCTGCCAAACTCAGACCCTGGGCGCTCTTCCGGCATACTCCTAGAGGCCAGTAAGCTCTAAACCTGGCGCAAATTCAGTGACAAGACTCAGTGCTGCAGTCGCCATTTCCTGAGCCACCCGCTGCTAAATCAGTTCCTGGGCGCTCTTCCGGAGTGGGCCTGGAGGCCAGTAAGCTCCAACCCTGGCGCAGATTCGGTGACACAGACTTGGTGCCACAGTAGCCATTTTCAAAGTTTCTTTTCGTTAATGTTCAATACAAATTACATACCTTGTGTGTTATGACATGTCAATAAAAAACATTTTCTAAGTTGAAATGCAGATTGTGTGGATGAACTGGAAAGTAAAACAGTCATGAATTTGAAGTATACATATATTTTACCATTTATTAACTACATGCCTTTATATTGTTATAAATATGTTTTAACCTTATTTCATCATTAAACATACCAATTGTACATAGAGAGATAATTGTATGTCTGTTTAAAAGACCAAATAGGAACATAGGCCTTAAATCTGGTTTTTAGTTGTCATGATTCGTAAAGTCTTGATCAGATCCTGTTGATTCAATTCATGATCCGATTGCAAAAGAATACAATTATGCAAGTTTTCAGGACATTTGGGAAACATTTACTGAGGAGAGATGCTTAAGTAGCAATTACTTGAAAAAATAGAAACTGTGTAAAAACAAATATATATTTAAAATTACAAGTTTGTTTTAGAATAATAATGTTATAGATTTACTATCTAAATAAGAACCATTTTGTCTATAGACATAAATTTTTGAGAAAAAATATACCTAAACACTAATTTAAACCACAGGACTCAAAAAAAGATTACACAAATTAGTTTTCTAAAACTCTTTATTTATGTTTATTTTCAATATCATATCAAACAACCTGTTTGTATCTGCAGCATTTTACCTTTTAGTCTCTATTTAAAATTTCTTCACTAATCTTATCCATATTTATGGTCAAATATATTGTTTTACTTTATTCTTTGGATTGTGTTTATGAGTATCACAATACTGTCAAAACATCTTTACTCATATAGATTTTGATAAAGTTAATTGTATTTGAGTTATCTGACTTTTATAGCAAATATTACCTTATGCAATAAGTTCATCTGAAACTCAAAAAGCAAAAACAAATTCCTGCAAAGGCTAACAATAAATAAAAACCCTTCCATTTACTTCTCTGGATTGTTTTCTGTGTTCATGAAACTGAAGAGGGAAGATTCTCTAAGTGACATGTACAACTGTGCCCCTTAAGTGCACAAACCTGGAAAGTGAACTCGCCCCTCTGGGTGCTAAGTTTGAAGAAAGAATTTTCTTTCAGGGTTCAAGAGACAAATTACACACTATAAAGTATGATCATAACAATATTAGATGAAGTGCAGCCTAATTACCTTACAATATATTTTAAGTGTTAAAATATTATTTAAGAGTGGAAATGAATTACCATTTCTACTGAATAAATGATGCAAATATAATGATCAAAAGAGATTCCACTCAACTCTCAGTTATTTTTAAATGTAAATCTATAAATGTAAAATTCTATATATTTAGTACACAAACACAGAGAGAGACTTGTTTATATGGCAAAGCGAAAATTTTAGTGAATGACAAATACAAAACCCTCCATAGTCGCAGGGTATATATGGGGAATGAAGAGGATGGTGTTTATGGAAAAGATATGAAAAATACTATGAGATAGAAAGTTTTAAACTAAATTGTTAACTGGAAGTTCCTAAAACTGTTTTAAAAATGAAGTCCATTTGTTTATTATTATTCCCACTTTATTTTTTAAAATAATACCTTTGTTTAGTGATTATTTTGTTGCGATGTTTGATATAAAGAATCTGCATATATTTAGTTCTACTCAAGGTGTTTCTGTTGTTTTATTTTTCTCTTTATGTACATAAAAAATACGGATGAAGAAAGTTATAGAATTAGTCCCATGACATCAGGAAGTAACAAAACTACTAATTGCAGAGCAGAGTTGAATCTAACAAGCCCACACTGACAAATGGGTGTGTTGCTTTTCCCAAGCATAGTGTCAGTTAGGTAAGATGCGTGAAACCTAGACCTCTGCTGTGTGACACTGTGTCTATAATTAATAATACTGGATTGTGCACTTAATAATTGATCATGACAATAGATTTGAAGTTAACTGTTACTACAATTAAAAAATCAAATCTCTCTTTCCTTTCTCTCTTTTTCTTTCGATAAATTGAACCAGAAATCAAAATGAAACAAAACAAAACTTGCCTTTGCATTGAGCTATATTCCCAGACCAATTTAATGTCCTTTAAAATTTTATACAGGGTTTCACTAAGTCGCTCTGGCTGTCCTCCAATGCCTCCACCTCCCACAATGCAGGGTTTAGTGCTGTGCCCGTGGCTCCAAGTGCATATTCTTAAGAATCAGTTAATAATTATTCAAAGGCTGGGGATGTAGCTGAGCAGCAGAATACTTAACAAGTTGGGAGACCTGGGTTCCATCTCAACTAGCAGATCAGAACAGAATCTAGTACATGCTTGCTACACCATGCAGGGGCACAAATTCCTTGTAGTGGACATTACAATTATGGATATGTAAAAGGTATCAATAAATCTTCAAAAAGAGAAACATACAATAAGACAAATCTAAATAAATAAATAGTATCAATAAAAAACATCGGCCAAAAGTTGGTATTGACATAAAAAGAGCTAAGTTCCAGGAGTTGTTCATTTTAATGTGACCTAAAACATAATTAGTAGATTCCCATAACTAATCATAGAAGGTCCATTACTGTGATATTTTAAATAATGAATTTCATAGTTGTGAACAAAATGAAAATATCACTCTACACTGTCATTTTGTCCCCACCATTGTATTGTCTCCACTTAGGTGGCATGTTCCTTTTGTCCTTAGTATTGAGGTGCTTCATGAATAATTTAAGCCTGTCATGTTTGATAGGTACAATAAAAATGGTAAGTTTGAAAATGCTAATAAGATTAGTCATGCAGTTAAAATGGGAATGGAAGTAGAAATCATTATTTATAAGCTCAAAAGATTGAGAAAATTGGGCAACACTGCTTGTGTTTATGGAAAAAGGAATTCGAGAGCCAATGATACAGTGGGTAAATAATTTAATCAGCATTAATCAGTGAATGGTGAAAAATGATTACTTACTGCAATATTTTTGAGTACTTGCCTAAGGGAATATCATAAAGTCAGAATATTTTTTAAAATGCTAATTTAGAGAATGTTCAAGAAATTAAAGAACTGCATGCTGAAAATGACACCACTGGGTGATCTGACTCAAGACCACGGGATTGTATGTGTTCATTGTCTCGCTCTGCAAATCACCACGCATGGCTAAGCAAGGTGCCAGGGGCGTACGGCAGGGTGGCAAGCAGAGTGTGTGGTGAGTTTCATCTGATACATGAGGACAAAACACTGCTCTGTGCTGGGAAAGGCAGAACACGGTCATGCACACCTGTGAACAGGGAAAAGGTACTGATTTGAAGAACCAAAGAAAAGAACTTTTCTTGTGGTCCAAAGCATTTTAGCTCCCTTGGAACTCAGTCTTCCTCAAATAACTTAAGATATAGATATAGCTATAGGTCAAGCACTGATGTGTTTCTATGAATAACTTCTTTTTAATAGTCGTAACATACAGACTGTAAGCCAAGAATATAGTTTCTTCATTTTGAGAAAAATATAAATTAACATGCTGTGATAAAAAATGTGCTAGATGATGTCTTGTTCTTTTTATCCAATTTCCTTCAATATTAACGTCTTCCAGGAAAATAGTGCAATAAGTAGCCGGGATATTGACATCACTGTGTGAAATTAACCACCACAGGCACCTCAATGTTGTCCTCCCTAGTTGCACATAATTCCCTCACCCTGACTCCTTCCTAAATTTAAGCCTCCAACCTCTAATATATTTCTTTAATAACATCTATAAGATGTTCTGTACTAAATTATACAGAATATAATCTGCGACTAGCTTTTTTCCATTTACCGTAATACCTTTGGGATTCGTCAATGTTGCTGTAGCAGTAGTTTTTTCTTTTTATTCTTTCATAGTATCCTGTGATATGAATATAACCAAAGATTCTTTTGCCTCTTGAAAGATTCTTAGGTTCTAATTCAGGGCTATTAAAAACTAAAGAATTTGAGTGTGCAGACTTTAAAGTTAATACAAACTTTTATTTCTCTGGTACAAATACCCAGGTATTTAAAATCTTGTGTTGTGTGGGAGTTGCATGTTTATTTTTTAAAGTAAAATGCCAACTTGTTTCTCAGAGTGATTATAGTGTTTTACATTTCCACCAGTGTTGTCTGAATAATCTGGTTTCTGCACATCTTTGCCAGGTTTGGATAATTTTTACCATTTTTCTATAATTTTAGCTATTCTGAGGAATGGAGCCATATCATTGTGGCTTTCACTTGCTTTTGTAGAACCACTGATGATATTGATTATGTTGCCATGCTCTACTTGTTACATGTATAATATTTATTTTTTTGAGCCAGGATCTTGCTCTATGGCTGACACCAACCCTGAACTTACTGTATAGCCCACACTGACCTCAAACTTGCGGCAATTCTCTTGCCTCATCCTCCCAAGTGCTGACATTACAGGCATTCACCGCCATCAATGGCTATGTGTAATATTTTGATGAAATCTTTGTTTATATTTTTTCTCAGAGTGGAAGTATTTTTATTATTAAATTTTGAAATATGTACATACACACGTATTCAAAATCTGTCTTTTGTCAGATTCAAAGCATTTCTCTTACTGTGTAGCTTTCTACTATCTTCTTAGCCAGGCATAGTGGTGCAGTCCTGTAATGTCAGCATTTGAGAGCCTGAGGCAAGTGGGTCACTATCAGTTCAAAGCAGGCTGGACTAGTGAGCTCAAGGACTTCATGCACTATATAATGAACCCTGTCTCTAAACAAGCAAATAAACAAATACGTATAAAACATTAGCAGAGTCTCTTGTAAGAAAAGTTTTTTGTTTTACCAAAATCTAATTTATCATTTTTTTCCCATATAGATTTTGCTTTTAACATCATATTGAATCATGGCCATAATTTAGATTTTTAAAATTTTTTGTCCTAACGTTTCAGCTCATGTGCATTTGGATTAACTTTCCTGATGAAGTTTACAAGTCAGGTGCAGGCCCTTTGTTCTGCCCTGTCTATTTTTACCTGTCTATTTTACTGTCTATTTTTACCTGTGGCTCTAGCACCACCCATAGACGTGGTTAACTTCTTCAGAATTTTTTTTAATTTAAATATTTATTGGTACATTATGAATACAAATCATCATTGCATTCAACATTGAGAGTTTGTACCAGAATATGACATGACTTGATTCTCATTTTTACCCCTCTTCCTCCAACCTGTAGCCCTCCACTCCCTATATACATAATCTTTGTTTTCTTTTTTCTTTATCACTATCACATTCTTTTTGCTTTTATACCATTTCTTCAAAAATCCTTTGGGTATGTTGGTGGCAGCTTATTTCTTGTGCTCTCTTTTATTGATCTGTATCTCCATGTCTTTCCCCCATTACACCATCTTGAGTACTATGTAAGTTTTAAAATTAAGTGAAATAGCTCTTCCATTTTATTACTTATTTTGAATGATTTTTCAGTTTGAATTCCCTGATCTTTCTTTATGAATTTTTAAATATTTTTATATACGCATGAAAACTGGGAACTAAAATTTCATAGAAATTATATCATTTTCAAGAGAATTAACATTTTTTCTATATTGAATCTTCTGATCCATGAGTAAGGTCAGTCTCTTCACTTATGTGGATCTTATTTCTTTCAGGTCTTCATACTTTTCAGCCCTAAAGGCTTACACCTGCCATATGAAATTTACAAGTAAGTGTTTCATGTTTTTAAGTGATTGTTTCTCTTATATCTTTATTTTTGGTATGTGTTCATGTGTTCATTCCAGTATATAAAACTGTAATTTTTTTATATATTAACTTGTATCTTATATGTGAACTTGATGAATTCACTAATCAGTTTTAAGAGATTTTGTTGTTTGGGTTTTTTTGTGTGTTCTTTGGCTTTTTTAAAATACAATATGTCACCCGAGTATAGGGATTATATTATATCTTCCTAATCTGTATTGACTTCCATTTCTCTTTCTCATCATTATGCTACAAGCTAAAATTTCTTTATGAGGTTAACTACTATTGGTGAGAGTGTTTTCAATTTTAGGAGCAGAGTACCTTAGTCTCCACTATTAGAATGATGTTGCATGTAGGAATAATATTAAGTGTATTCATCAAGTTAAGAATGTTCTCACATATTACTACTATATTTTTTCTTAGTGTTTTTATCATATGTAAGGGTGCTGAGGATTTTCAAATGTTTTTCTATGTAAATTCAAAGGGTCATGTGACTTTTTTTTTTTTTTTTTTTTGAGACAGGGTCTTGCTTTTGCAGTTCAGGCTTGCCCTCTGCTTGCTAGGTAGCTCAGGAAAGCCTTGAACTCACAGCAGTCTTCCTGCTTCTGCCTCCCAAGTGCTGGGATTACAGTCCAGCACTGTGGCACTGATTGCTGACGGGGGTGTCACCACACCCAGCATTGTGAAATGTGCTTACCAGGGGTTGAACTTGTGATCTTGTGCTTGTAAGGCAAATGCCACAACCACTGAGCTAAATCCCTGGCCATGTGACTTTTCTTTAGCCTATTAAAATAATGGATTGTGCCAGGGATTTAACTCAAATGGTATCGTACCTACCTTGGAAGCACTAAGGGCCTGAGTTTGATCCCTGGTACCCCCCACCAAAGGATTGTTGTAAAATCAAATGACCAGTTTTCAAATACATATCAGATATATATGATCCTTAGCATAAATATTACCTCATCATGATATATAATTATTTAGATGGTGACGAAATCTATTAGCTTGCATTTTATTAAAGATTTTGGATTTATAATTATATTAACCTATTGTTTGTTTTTGTATGATAATAATGCTAGCTGTATAAAACAAATTAAGAAGTCTTTTTTCTTCTATCATCTAGAAGAGATTGTATTAAATTGGCAATACTTTTTCCTAAAAAATTTGGTAGAATTTCCCAAGGATTGGAAATGTTCCATGTTTCTGTTTTATGGTGACCTTAAAATTTTGAATTCAATTTTCTAACTAGTTACAGGACTATTGCTATTCAGCCTGTTTGCTAAGATCAAGTGCTATAGTTACATTGCTACTCAATTTAAATTAGGTAGTTTATAGTAGGTGAATTTTGATAAATTCTTTTGAGAATTATTGCATGTACTTTATGGGTAAAATATTTTCTGTATGTTATTTTCATTATCTTTTGATATCTATAGTGTCTGTAATTATATCTCCCATTTCATTACTGATACTGACTTGTATTTTTTCTCTTAAAAAAATCAGTATATCTGGACCTTATCAGCTTTTTTTTTTTTAATTTAAGGAAAGTATACTATATGATTTTGGGATTTATTACTCAGGAATCCAACATCTTTCACTGTGTATATAGGGTTTTTATTTAAACTACTTTAAAATAGTTTGTAATTTGCTTAATATATTTTATGTTATGCTACTCGTATACGATTACTCTATTTTATACTATTAACTCTGTATGACTTATTATATATATATTCTCTACCATGAATGCTACATTCTTTATGTATTTGTCACTATTGTGAAAGTACACTATTGATTTCTAAACATTGATGAACAATATAGGAGGTTATTGTTGAACTATGTTATGATTAGCTAATTAGCTTTCACATATCATATTTAATTATCTAGATAGAAAATGAAAGTTTTTTGTGACTAATGCTTCTGAATTCTAATTTATAATGGTTTCCTGTTTTCTTCCTTTTACTGCTGTGGCTAGATCCTCAGATTTCATGTTGAATTCACATGATGGTACTGAGAATATCTGTCTCTCTTAAAGAGTATTATTCAGTAATTCATTGGTGCATGCAATGTTTACTTTTTTGCTATTTCATATCAATTTATGCAATTTAACTTATGGGAAATAAAATGATTTATTCTAGGTGTCATTGATTTTTGACAAATATAATTGACAGTGTAATAAATATTCAAATGTTGATTTATACAATTTCTACCACTGTCAAAATTCTCTATTGCTGTTTCTAGTTCAATCACCCATAACTAAAGCTCAAACTAAAAGTGACAAAATATTGTCTGCACATGAACTTCTTATACAGTGAATGATATGCAGCTGTATTTCTTTATGTCTGGCTTTTTTCACTTGGTGCAATATTATACTTTCTTCTTTGATGTGATATGAACTGTCATTTTTACTGCTGGTTAGTATCCTGTTCTATGTGACATCACACACAAGTCTTCCTGTGGACATACATGCACAGTACTTAAGAAGAGACAGTATATATTATTATTATTGTGTCTGCTTTCTAAACTCTATGTTGAATACATAGAAAAAGTTTAAATAGTGCCAAGAAATGTTCCAGGGCTTCATGGAGCCACGATGAAGTCTGAAGTAAAAAAGAAATCAATAATATGCAACTTCTATTTAAATTTTGAATTTTTATTTATTAAGATTTTAATTTTTGTTTCTTTATAACTAAAGTTCTTAAATATCATTAATAGCTATTGCATTCAAATTATTTTGTATCAATAAAATTATATTATTTTCTTCTCTAATAAAGTGAATTACATATCATAAAAAATTTTCTAATACTAAATAATTTTTAATCTGTACTATGATGTTTTTTCTGATGATAAATAATTTTTAGAACTTATAGATACGGTATGGTGAATTCTTTTTTGGGAGCGTTGGTTATCGGGATCAAATTCAGGACTTTGTGCTTATAAGGTAGGCAGGTGGCACTGAGCTAAATGCCCAAATCAGATTTTTGTATTTTGTATTTTCCATTCAACTCAGTCTTTAAAATGTCTTAGGATATTGATAAAATGTAGAGAAACTTTGCCAGAGTGTAACACAAGTGGCCTCTAATGCGAGTGACAATGGAGTCTTCTTTCCAGTTGAGGCTTCCTGAGCATGGCCTCCACTGTACATTCCTATCAGCATTTTGTTCTTCTGAGCTCAGTCCAGAACTCTCCCTGGGCCTGGCTTACTGCACTCTGAATTTCTCTATCTTTCATCTACAAAACTTTCCAAACTCTGCCAGCAAATGGGTTTCAAAGTTTTCTAATCCACGTGGCCAGGTACAGTCATAGCAACTACCCTTCAACTTTTGCTGTTTCTAGTCCAATCACCCATAACTAAAGCTCAAACTAAAAGTGACCAAATATTGTCTGCACATGAACGTCTTATAGAGTAAATGATATGCCCCTGTATTTCATTATGTCTGGCTTTTTCACTTGCTGTGATATTACAATTTCTTCAAACTACCCTTTCAACTTCCCTGAAACCAATTTTCTGCATTGTTCAGCTTTCTGTTTCTGGTATAAGCACACACACACACACACACACACACACACACACACACACACACACACGACAGAAATGCTTCAATTTAGCTCATGGTTTGCAGAGACTCCATCCAGATTTAGCCGGCTCCATGGCAAGAACATCATGACAGAAGGTCATGGTAGAACAAAGCTGTTTAACTCATAGTAGCCAGGGAGCAGAGCTGGGAGATGCAGCCAGGCAAGAAGAGGAACAGAAGTAAGAACAGCTAAGAGTGTATGAAGAAATGTACAACATCACCAGTCATTTGAGAGATGCAGATGAAAACAACACTGAGATTTCATCTCACTCCACAAAGAATGGCTGCTATCTCAGAATAACCAGAAACAAATGCTGGTGAGGCTGCAGAGAAGAAGGAAAACTTCTCCACTGTAGGTGAGAATATAGACTCATATAACCTCTGTGGAGATCAGTGTGGAGATTCCTCAAAAAGCTAAGAGTGGAGGTCCCATTTGACCCAGCCATCACTCTGCTAGATATATACACAAAAGAATTAAAAGATTCATATCACAGAGACTTATGTGCAACCATGTTTATAGCAGCTCAATTTGTGGTTGCTAAATGGAAGAAACAACTCAAATGTCCATCAACTGGAGACTGGATAAAGAAGATGTGGTTCTTTTACAGAATGGAGCATTACTCTGCCATTAAGAATGATAAGATTGAGTCATTCATACTCAAATGAATGTACCATAAGGGCATCCTCATAAGTGAAATAAATAGGTCACAGATGTGTAAATATCGTATCTTTTCTCTGGTATGAGGAAATGAAGTTGTAAATGAGTCGTAGTATGCAAGTTGATATTGTGAAATAGAAAATATTTAAAAGGAAAGAGGTCTGTAGGGGTAAATAATGAGGGGAAAAAGAATGTGACAGTAATAAAGAA
>PVIR01042882.1:0-12024 GCA_004026965.1 Petromus typicus | reverse complement strand
TCAAGCCTTGTAATTAAGTCATGACGTCAGTACAGTTATCCTGCCTGATAAACATTATGAGTTTTACAGGCAGAACAAGTGGTATTTAGAAAATTATCCAGGGATGTAAATTCAAGCTACTCGACTCCCTGGCTTTTACTTGCTCAGCTGTTATCCACTGGCCAATGAATAGGTCTAGATCTTCCTGGTGGCAGTTAGACCCGAGGTTGCTTTGCGCCCAGAACTGATTTGTCAGCCCGAGGTGGTGCGGATAACGTTATGTCATGGGCCATCTTACACACACGCCCTCAGATGGGCACAATATCTCTTTGAACGGAAACAATTAACTGCCCGTGTGCTCGTTCCAGGAGCTTGTGGCAACAAAGGCGTCGGCTGACTCACTCGCTAGAGACGCGTAAGGGTGGCAGCAGGCTCTCCTTTTGATGTGGCATACCTCTCTAGCTTTTCTTGTCAAACTGCTGCAGAGAAGTAAAATTCCCTGCATTTGACTAAATTCCTACTCGTCTTGGCTGCAGAACCACAGCGGGGAGAGAAAGCAAAGAGAAAGAAGGGCGGGGGCTTCCGGAACCCCGAGCAACCTGACCGGCTGCCCTCGCTCAGGCCAGGCCGATGGGAGACCCGGAGACCCGGGAGGAGCGGGGTGGCCGCGCGTGCGCCCTGCACACAGCCCGGCGGGAAGCGCCCTGTCCGGGGAGAAGGGGGCACCAGGCAGGAAGGGACAAGCGAGAGGCTCGCTGGAGGAGGTTCCCTCGGCCTCTCCCTCACTGGAAACCCCAGGAGCTCATCTTACTCAGACTTCGGCTCCGCACAATCACAGCATTTCACTTTCCTCCCCAGCTTGGCATCTCTCTCCTTCGGGAGCTGGCACCTTTCAAGTACTACAATGCCCATCATGAGCACGCAGGACCCTTCTGGGGAATACTCTGGAAGCTCAGGCCCAGAGGGCAGCCCCAAGAGTCCTCTGGCATCAAACCCCTCTTCTCCTGGCAAGTGTCTGTCCTGGGCTTGAGAAAGCACGTACTCTGTGGTATGAGGACCGAAAGCAGGGCGGCTGAAGGAAGGTGCCGTCCGAGAGACCCCTGAAAGTACAGCGAGCACCACAACACTTGGGTAACTGTAATGTGGCAGAGGCCCCGCCCAGTGTTTTCAACGCCAGCTTTCGTTTGAGTTAAGATTGTTTTTCTTTTCTTTGCTCAAGTATGAGATTTCTATCTCTACCTAGGTATACTCAAGTTCCAGGCTGAGTTTTGGGAAGCAGGATCTTAAAGGGTTCAAGCAGAGTTCTCACTGTACCACATAGAAATGTGTGGATAGTGTGTGTGTGTGTGTGTGTGTGTGTGTGTGTGTGTGTGTGTGTGTGTGTGTGTGTGTGTGTGTGTGTAAGGGCACTCATATATACACATAAAGCCTGATCATAGCATTAGGGACAACCACTCAATCAGTCACTTTCTATTCTTCACCTATATTCTGAACAAATTAAGATTAGAAGAGAAAACCAGACAGCAAGATGCCACCTTTAGTACACACAGCCCTGGTTTGGGGCTAAGTGAGATTGTTTCCTGAAGACCAGTCAGATAGATTTCCCATCATCCTCAGCGGTGCTCAGCTGGGTAAGGGTGGGGAGAAGGCTCATGTGGAAACATCAGCTCTGGGAATGTGCATTGTCCTGAGAAAATAAAGGGCTAAAGAACCGCTTGCCTTGAATTCCACGAGGACAGTGGTGATTTACATATTGTCTCCTATATATAACCTAAGTCCCTTGAAAGACAGGGCTGAGTTTTATTGATCTTTCTCTTTCTCTTTTTTATACTTAAAAGATACACAAATGTTCACTGAAGGAGTAGAGACCTACAGCCCAGACAGACACAGGTACGGATCTCCTAGTTAAGCAATTACTGCGGGAGCTTGAACAAACTACTTATCTAGTGGTTACAAGCTCATGAGCTACAAACCATGTCTAGCTCAGATGTGATCTGTTTGGTCCACATAGTACTGGCCCACTAGTGCCTGAACTATTTGCAAATTAGTTGACAACATTCTAAGTGCAAGAAATTCCATATAAAGACCTGGCTTTCTGTCTCCTCCTGAAGACATACTGTAGTATGAGGCAAAAATGGCCTCAATTATTTTCCTCCTCCCTTTGTCCATACACTTTGCAGTGTGATTCCACAGTTCCTCCCGTGTTGGGCTGGCTTTTGGATCTCTGCTTTGTGTGTCTGGACTGATTGCCTTCTCCCTTGGCCAGCAGAAATCAGTGTGACAGTTCTGGGCTTGGCCGGCTGAGGGCTTATACACTTTCTCCCTCTTTTTGAAAACTTGCCACAACTGCATATGAACAAGCATGTCCTAGCCTGTTGGGGGTTGAGAGACCAAGTTGTTTCAGTGTCCTGAGTTGTCTCAGGTGTGTGAAAGAGCATTTTCAAGACCAGCAAAGTCAACCCACAGCTGACCAGGCAGGCATCAGTGAATCCAGACAAGACTAGCACCATCTTCTGATGCATAGGTTGTAAACAATAAGAAACGCTTACTGTTTGAAGCGACAGTGTTCTGGGGTCATTTGTTTTGTAGCAACAGCTAATTGATATACCTAGGCATGTCACAAGCACAATGAGGCTGAGTCGCCCCTTGAGTGAGACATGAATTTTGCCACTCCCCACGTCTCCTGCCATATTCTACTGACTTTGTCACAGCAGCTGAGAGACAGTTGCCATTATCATTCTTAAGTTTTGGGGTTTTTTATATCACTGAATTAAAAGTACACTTAAGTGATTCTATGAACCATGGATTTCAAGACTGGTAAGCTGAAAGACACTGAGATCTATATAGTCCAAGGGAGAAATGGGAAAGTGGATGGCAAGAAATCTTCTAAAAGCAAACCTTCATTTCTACTTCAGTTTGAACTCTTGTGTTAACCCTTCTCAGCCTGTCTTCTCTGGAAAATGGCATTAAATGCATGTTCTTCCGAGAGTTCTTTAAGAACTGAGTCAGATGTTGCAGAAGAACATGGTGGTTTAGTGCAAGAGTCTGGAGCTAGATTGCCAGCATTTAAACTCCACATTTGTTACTTACTGATCAGCCTGTCATACCTTCCCCTGTCCTTGATAGGTGTTAAATAAAGCTACTTTAGTCCTTTTCCTTTGTAAAAATATTTTTCTAATCCTTCTGTTGCTCTAGGAAGTTATTATCAATCAAAGCTAAGTGTAAAGATTATTATTTTAGAGGGCCGGGGAGTTAGCTCAGTGGTTCCAGCGCCTGTCTTGCAAGCGCAGGGACCCGGGTTCGATCCCCAGTAATCACATACCATACTGGGTGTGGAGACTCATGTCCAGCAGCAACCAGTATCACATACCACAGTGCCGGGCATGGTAGCTCACGCCTGTAATCCCAGCACTCGGGAAGCAGAGGCAGGAGGATTGCTGTGATGTGAGTTTGAGGCTGAGCTCAGGGCCAGCCTGAACCACAAAGCAAGACCCTGTCTCAAAAAATCTTAAAAAAAAAAAAAAAGATTATTATTTTAGAAATATCTTAAGAACTCAGAGGAGGGCCAGGGATATAGCTCAGTGGTTCCGGCGCCTGTCTTGCAAGCGCAAAGACCCAGGTTCGATCCCCGGTAACCACATAACAGTACTGGGCGTGGAGACTCACCCTAGCAGCAACCAGTACCACATACCACAGTGCCGGGCGTGGTGGCTCACGCCTGTAATCCCAGCACTCGGGAGGCAGAAGCAGGAGGATTGCTGTGATGTGAGTTTAAGGCTCAGCTCAGGGCCAGCCTGAACTACAAAGCGAGACCCTGTCTCAAAAAACCTTAAAAAAAAGAACTCAGAGGAAAAAAAGCAATATATTAAATATTAGAGAAATTTTACAATAATTACAGTGTATTTATACCTTCTGGTCATAGTATAAACATCTTCAGAGAAGACCTCTGTAATATAGAAACAAAATACATGTTTATAGTGACTGATCATACAATGAAGTATCTAACCACTAAATAAATTTTGCCGTGGGAAAACGAAAAAATTTGTTCCAGAAATAATGTCACATGAAAGAAACAAACACAAAACAGCATATACACATTAATGGTAATTACACAGAATTATAGTGACTGGAAGATAATACACATAAATAGTTATCATCTCATTTGTACCATTTTAACAAAATTGCTAACAAATGTATTATAATTTTAAAATTTGAAAAATGTAGATCATTATACAGTACTATCATAAAAATATAAATACTTGCAAGGCACTAGTCAAAATGTATGTCAATGGATTGTCTTATTGACATTCTCCTAATTCAGAGGACTGATGTGTTTTAGTTGGACATAAAGACAAGCTATTACAGTAAGCACACAATTTCGTTTACCTGCTTTCTCACAGGGCCTTTCTGTCTGTCCTTTTCCCACATCCACATTCATCCTCCTCTTGGTTAAAAACCAAACAGAGCAGAACGAAATTCCAGCATCTCTAGCTCAGGCTCTGACTGCCCTGGGGGAAATAAAGACTCCATGTTGGGCCACTGCTCTTCACTACAGCAGAGAGCTCCACTCAGCCACCAGGACCAACACAGACCCAGATGTCCCGGGACCTGCATCCTCAGCCCCAGGTCCCAAACATAACATCACACGGGGGCCACAGTCTCATTGGCACCTCAGCCTGTCCTGTGGCTGCCAGTGGAAAGGGCCGACTCCCTCCTCTGAATGCTCTGCTCAGTGGAAGACCACCCTTCGCTCCAGCATTCTTCAAAGGGAAGAGAGAGTGAATTTATCTAGGGTGGGGACTTTGGTGATCTATGAAGACATCTGAACTGGTGGGTCACAACTCTCCTCAATATGTTGCCAGTTGAATACAGGCTCTGATTTCCCCACCTACCAAATGGATTTATTCTTTTTTCTTTCTCTTCTACTTCACAGATCGTGGTCACAAGAGCACTTAATGCTCTAAGTCTGACACTAACCTCTGAACTGATCTCATGTAGTCCCCAGGAAAATCCTAAAGAGAGTTATTTGTGTGGTCCTGATTTCAAAGCTGCGAAAATAGGGTGTTTGTTTTGGGTCACACAGCTGACAAATGGCTGGGAAACATTGAAAATCAGAGCCATCTAATGACGTGAAACGCTGGCTTTCTACTGTCAGACCACCCAAAGGCAAAATGATCAACTTTATAAAACATTATGAGAACATATGGTAAATATTCAAAAAACCTGTGACATCCCATTATTCTTTGTATGCAGTACTGAGTTTCAAAATAAACTAATTTCTGAAACATCCCTCTCTACTTGGCACAACACCTTCACCAGAAGGGGCCGTCGTGGTAGAGTCAAGTGGCCTGCTCCTTTACTTCTCTACCCCTCTCCTTCTCTTCTCCCTCCCCACCTGCCCCAACCACATCCTTGGGCCTCCTCCATCTCTCTCTGCATACTGGGCCACTGAGTTCACCAAGCTCTGTGCACCTGTAGATGTGAGCTTTCTTGCAGCAGCAGCAGTAGAAGCAGCAGCACCAGGGCTCGCACTTGGACCGTTGCACTTGCAAGGTAGGCACAGCACTTGAGCTAAATCCCTGGCCAGATGTGAGCTTTAATGAGATGCTACAAGAGCCCCCAGACCTAGGCTGGTCCCGGGCCAGCACACTCCAGCCTCATCAGTCTACCACAGAGATGGGTGATTAAAAACAACTGTAGTCAGGGCCGGGGAGTTAGCTCAGTGGTTCCGGCGCCTGTCTCACAAGCGCAAGGACCTGGGTTCGATTCCCCGGTAACCACATAACAATACTGGTGTGGAGACCCACACCCAGCAGCAACCAGTACCACATACCACAGTGCCGGGCGTGGTGGCTCACACCTGTAATCCCAGCACTCGGGAGGCAGAGGCAGGAGGATTGTGATGTGAGTTGGAGGCTGAGCTTAGGGCCAGCCTGAACCACAAAGCGAGACCCTGTTTCCAAAAACCTAAAAAAAAAAAAAAAAAAAAACAACTGTAGTCAATGTGTCTGCAAAGTAGGTGGGGAACTGCCTCTCCAACCACTGCGCAGATTCATTATCAGCAAAGAGATGAAGCATAAACCAAATACAGAGGTAGAAGTATAGCTAAGGAAAGACCTATTCTTTGAAATTTGAGTTAGATGAGAAGTTCGGTAAGGAGCCTTCTCCCCTCCAGGCTTGCCTCCATCGATCTGTTAAAATGTTCTCCAGAAGCTCCAATCACTGTCACACTGTAAATCTAGCAGGTCGTTGTCAGCTTTTCTACCTCAGCCATCAGAAGCAGTTGACAAGCAAATGTTCAAAGGGAAAAGGAAGGAGAGGAGCTAGTAAAGGAGAGGGAAAAATTGATGGTTAAAAAAAGCAAACAAAGTTATGTACATTGAGGGCAGGGAGTTGTAGGGAAGGCAGGGGAAAGGGAGAAAATGAAAATCAAGATGTGTCATGTACTGATACAAACCCAATGTTGAATGTGATCGTACTGTATATAAAAATGTACCAATAAAATCAATTTTTAAAATAAAGAAGCATTTAACAGAATTAAAGACAGATTTGGTTCCTAGATGTGGATGTCACTGGCTAAGGAATTCATTAGGGACAAAGATTTGGGTAGTTAACACCAAAAGAAAGCAGTATTCTTCGTGGCTGTTGAAAGATGTCAACTTATTACACACTTGTTCTCAGCATCCATCTGCTTAAGCTAACGGTGCCCAGAAGTATTTGTGCCTATGTTAACTAGACACAGTACTTCCTTTCTCATCTTATGAGATGCATTTGAAGACTCCCATTCAATGCCTAAAACCACAGAGACCACAGAACCCCACACTTGAAGTCATGTGCTGCTTCACACGAGGAATGTATTCTGAGAAATGCACCACGAGGTGACTCTGGTGTTGTGTAAAGAGAGCACTTACCCAAACTGAGATGGTAGCGCCGACGGCATACTAGCCTGGGCTGCAGCTGCCATCTCCTGCTTGCCTATTACTGGTCGAAACATGGTCACATGAACGCACCTTGCTTTTTCCTAGGTGTCCACACTATAATGAAGCTTCATCTACCCCCCAGGTACAGTAACAACAGTAGTAAAGTAGAATAACCATAACAGCATTCTGTAATAAAAATTCCGTCACTGTGGTCTTTCTCTTACTGCTTCTCTCTTTCTCAAAACTCTGCTGCACTATTTCCGGACCTCTGTTAACCTCAGGTCAGTGAAACCACAGGCCGTCAAAAACTGCCAAAAGGTACAATGTGCAAGTCCATCTGTGAAATATGTTCAGTTCTTCTGAAAAGTTTCTGTTGCCTTAGGAAGCGCTGAGATGTCAAGAGTGTAAAGAAGCAGCCCTCTGGGTGCGTTAAGCCTGAAAGAAGAGTGTGGTCTACTACTTCACCCCCCACACTGTGCAGAGGAACTGCACGGTCTGGTGACTAAGGTCACAGACTTGGGGGAACCTTTGAAACTCCACTGCTGGAGGTCAAGTTCTGCTCAGAAGCTTATCCGCTTAAAGCACAAGAAACACACAAAGTACAGGACTCTCATGAGCAGTTGTATAAGTTGTTTATTGCTTAGATATGCTCAGCCAAAGAGTTAGGGGCAACCACAGATCTGCCACTCTCTTCTCACCAACTGTGTCCCATGCAAGGGAAGGTCCCCCAAAGCAAGGAGTCTGCACACACGTGTGAACATCTCTCCCAAAGGTGACTTCCAATTTAGAGAAAAGTGCCAAGTGACTAATCAGCAGCTCAGGAACTGGCTTCTCAAGGCAACCCTGAAATTGAGACCTCTGTCTTCAGTGTGACTTATATTACTGCACATTAATTACATGAAACATCTGGGTTCATTGTGACTTTTCATACATGCACACGACATAGGTTGATCACATATTTGGTTGTGGGATCCACTACATTTAGAACTCTAGCAACTGGCACGTAGCAGCAATCAATAAATATCTGAATCTGAGAATAAGATATAAGTGCCGAATGCTGTGGAACAGACTGGGGCTTCTCAGTGTGTGGCCCAGGAACCCCTAAGGGTCCCCAAGACTCTTCCAGGGGACTATGAGGAAGCCAAGTTCATGACAGTAGTAAGGTCTTACTATATATTTCACTTTAACTCTTTGTTTGTTAATATTAATTAATATTCTACCTTGCAACCAACCTTTGAAAAATTTAGCATCACTTTTTGGAGTATTCACAGTTATCTGACAATTATTCTTCTCTTTGTTCTAACTACACACATGAATAAAACTGGGTTTTCTGGGCTGGGGATTTAGCTCAGTGGTTCTGGCACATGTCTTGCAAGTGCAAGGTCCTGGGTTCAATCCCCAGAAACAACATACAACAATGCCGGGCGTCGTGACTCATTCCTGTAATCCCAGCCCTTGGGAGACAGAGATAGGAGGATTGCTGAGTTTGAGGCTGAGTTCAGGATCAGCCTGAACTACAAAGTGAGACCCTATTTTAAAAAAACCAAAACCCTGGATTTTCTTCATATGCTGCATCTACAACAAACTGCAAATTGCAACAAGTTGAACGCAGAACGAGATGTGAGGTTAACTACCATCTATGAGTTAGACATTAAAGTTACTTGCAAAAATATAAAACAGTGGAACTCTTCTCAACACAAATTTTTCTTTAGGGAAATACTATTTTTTTAAAATGAAAGAATGTGCCATTTAAATAACATTTAGTGTATTATGGTCAGTATGTGGGAGCCTGAGGCAGTAGAATCACTTGAGGTCAAAGCTCAAGACCAGCACAATATCTTGAACATCCAGAATCCATGCACATGTAACTCGTGGGGACAGAATATTCACTGTGCTATGTTCTAGGCTCTCCAGGAAGCACCGAGCAGACACCAGGAAATGAGGTCCAGCCCTATCCCAAAGCCTCAAGGGCCAGTGGAGAGATTGTCAAGGAAGACCACAGGTGGAGCCCACAGTGATGGGTGTGTAATGGGGAAAAGGGGTGCTACTAGAGACAGAGACAGGGACGCGGCTCAGCACAGCCGCTCTGGAGGGGTAGGAGGCGTCTGGAGAAGGGTGACTAGGACATTATGAATGATGCCTGGGTGGAAGCCAGTGGTCACAGTGCCTGCAGGTGGCCAGTACACTGGCCAGCCGGGCAGTCATGGAGTGCTGGCTGGAGAACAGAGTAAGATAAAGTCAGACAAGTAGGAGGAGGAGTTTAACTGCAGTGAGGAAGCCGCCTGGAGTTTGATGGAGACAAGATGAAGAGAAATACTTTAGGGTCACCCTGGGGCCACAGTGGTGCACAGTGCAGAAAGCGCTGGGCTAAGAGCAGGATGGCTGCTAATGGGCAATTAGAATAAGGTGATCTGGGGACCACTGAGCCAAGTGGAAAGTAAATCATGATGTTCTTGCCTTTGGTTTACAAGAAGCTAGATAATCTGCTAAAAAAAAATCAGAGTGATAAATTCAATAAACCTTCTGTGAAATTTCTATATCCTTTTGGGGGGTATTTCATGAATCATTTTACAGCTGAAGTTCTTGAAATTCTGGAGTCAGTGACTCTTGAGAATCTGATGAAAACTTTAAGTGTTTTCTCTAATAAATAAGTGAATTAAAGCAAAAAAAAATGTGGCAGTGCAGTATTTTCTTCACTCATGTTCCCTTAGCCTTTTTTCTTCTTTCTAAAAAAGGTATCATTGGGCCGGGGATATAGCTCAGTGGTTCCGGCGCCTGTCTTGCAAGCGCAAGGACCCGGGTTCAATCCCCGGTAACCACATAACAATACTGGGTGTGGAGACTCACCCCAGCGGCAACCAGTACCACATACCAGTGCCGGGCGTGGTGGCTCACGCCTGTCATCCCAGCACTCCGGAGGCAGAGCCAGGAGGATTGTGATGTGAGTTTGAGGCTGAGCTCAGGGCCAGCCTGAACCACAAAGCGAGACCCTGTCTCAAAAAACCTTTAAAAAAAAGGTATCATCTGCCAGACTGGGAAGAATAAAAATCTTATTTTAGCAGAATTAATCCCCTATAAGAAGTGGTGAATATGAGTTTTGGGGCAAAATCCCAGCTCTGGGTCACAACAGACTGAACTTGGCCACCCAGCCCATAACACCAACCCAGGAGCCAAGTGGGGGTGAACAGCAGGAGAGGACTTTTAGCCAGCATGGCCAAGCTGGGAAGCACAGATGAGAGATTCAGGAGTGCTTTCCAGGGGCTGACAGAAACTTTGAGGTTTTGTAGAAAAGTGGAGCAAACGCAAGGGCTGGGGTTGGCATAGCATAGGTGATGCTGCTCAGCCGAGGTCTGCATCTCAGCACTGGTTCTGTGAGGTCCTGGGAGGATCATCATCGTCACCAGAGGGGACAATTCAGCTCCTTCTACAAGCTGGTGGCTCCTGCTGGAGAGTCCTTCGTGGAGTAGGGGTGACCCCCCTGTGGACAGTCTGAGGCTCTGCTTTTCTTGAAACCTGAGGTGGCTGCAGGTTTAGGTTAATGCCGCAAGGTTCCCAGGGGCTGTGGGACTGGACATTGTGAAAGCTGGCAGTTAGATGTCCCCCAAAACCTTGAAAATTCTTTCACTTACTCTTATTTTAGTGTTCTCAGTCTTGAAGGGGATGAGATAAAGTTTGAGCTAAGAGAAACATTCTAATATATTCTTTAAGTCACTCAGTGATCAAGGCTCCGGGGAGAGGGCACTGTGGAGGCCTAAACACAGCCTGTGCTGGGCTCCGCAAGCTCTGAGGGCGGACCCAGGGCACTGAGTCAGTGCCGTTTTCTCATTTTGCCTCCTCTCTTCCCTCCACCTCAGGAGGCCATGGCAGAGGACAGTTCTTGTCCGTCCGCACGATGAAGCAGCCCAGATGCCCACCCTGCCAGCCTCACCTCCATTGTCTCTGTGCCTCCCTCTCCCTCGCCCCTCCCAGATCCTCTGACACAATCTCTCTTTCCTCCTGCTGAGCGCCAGGCTCCTGCCACAGCAGAAAGAAAACAGACCAGACAGAACACAACAGCCCCTCCCCCTCAGCCCAAACCTCGAGCTCAAAGGACAACCCAGCAACAGCCACAGTGTCAAACCACAGAGGTGGCAGCAGGAGGTGACAGGCGTGGCTGACTTCCAGGTCACACACCTGCCCAGGCCCTCCTCCGGAGCAGGGCCCAGCCCTGCTCCCCTGGCCTTCCAGGAGCTGTGAAATTGGAGCTATTTCTCCCCCCACCACATGTCCCGGTGGCTGTTTCACAAATAGCTACTTCCCTGAGCCGCCCAATGTGGCTGCTTCCTCTGCTCTCTGGCCTGAAAGAGCAGGCTGAGGCCCAGAGCTGGCTTTCATGCAAAGAAGTAACACAGGGCTTCTGGACTCCGCTGTAGGAGAGCGTCCAGCTGGGTCCTGGACTTTAGCTGCCATAAGATAAGGTACTTGAGAAAAGCATACAAATTTACTTGATGAGTGTTTAACTTGGCGTAGAAGCTCTCATCAGAAAATGAAAACACAAGCTGGGCATGGTGGCAACACCTGTAATCCTGGCGTTCAGGAGGCTGAAGCAAGAGGATCCACACAAGTTCTGGGACAGCCTGGATTACATAGTGAGTTCAGGGCCAGCCTGAAATACACAGGCAGACTGTGTCTCAAACAATAAAATATAGGGCCGGGGATTTAGCTCAGTGGTTCCAGCGCCTACTTTGTAAGCACAAGGTCCCAGGTTCAATCCTTGGTAACCACATACAACAATGCCAGGTGTGGTGACTCACACCTACCAGTAATCAGTACCACATACCACAGTGCTCAGCATGGTGGCTCACACCTGTAATCCCAGCGTTTGGGAGGCAAAAGCGAGAGGATTGCTGTGATGTGAGTTTGAGGCTGAGCTCAGGGCCAGCCTGAACTACAAAGGGAAATTGTGTTTCAAAAAACTAAAAAACTAAAATAAATAAAAAGGAAATGAGGACCCCAAAAAGCAGTTAGATCTGGTTACCCATACACAGAATGGGACAAAGAACTACTGTCAAGAAGCAATTAAATATGCAGGGAGGTTTAAAAGATAGAGTGACTGTAACAAGATGTGCACAGAATTTTCAGTTGC
>PVIR01042881.1:0-12017 GCA_004026965.1 Petromus typicus | reverse complement strand
TTTGTCCCCTGAAGGAAGCCCATATTGTTCTATTCTTATCACAGACAAAAAAAATCAGGAACAAGGGAAAATATGGAGTGTAAGCCAGTGTTTCCAGGTCATCAACATGCACACATGCATGCGTGAAAATGAGTGTTAATTTACTGCATGATTCAGTGTTTGTACAACTCCCAAATCATTTCCCATAGGCTGCCCAACAGCCATCACATGGTAATGAGTTCCTATCACAGCCATGTGAGATGGCTAACCCAGCCAACTCATGATCAGAGAAGAAAACTAAACAGTAATAAGAGTGATAAGAATAACAATAATGTAATGATTAACTTTGCCAGGCACTTGTGACTGGGGCTCGTGGGGTGATACAGTGAGGGGCAGGTGTATCTGATGTTCTTGCTTTAACATTTGTGGTTTCTAGTACTTTCATTTAAAAAAATACTAAAAACCCTAAGTAGACCCTGAAAGTAGACCCAACCTAACAATTAAAAGAGAAGCAAGTTGGATGGATAATAGGTTATGCTTTTGCCTTTTTTTTTAAACTTAAGTTTTAGAAGCCCTTTAAAATGTTACTGGCCTGTGGTACAGTATTTGTTAACAAAATCAGGGGGAAAAAAAGCCCAATTTTTGGAGTTTTATGCTGAGTTAACTGATTCACACACACGTGTATCTTTGCTTTGGTTTGGTTATCTTCAGACATACAGTGGATTTGTACTTTAAAATGAAGTAAGCCATTGGAGAAATGGACCATTTTAAAGATAAACAGGCATTTAAGATTCATTTCATCTGTATTATTTTCCTCTACTAATATTTTCCTTTTGTCACTGAGTATACTTTGGTGTCAGGTTGAAAAGAGAATCAATCTGATCTTAACAATGTAAAAGTTCATGATGAATTAGAAGTGTCCAGAAGCGAGTTGTGAATAAAGTAAATAGACTTCGAGGTTTAGTTGATTCTTTTGCTTGGAAAGTTTTCTCTGCTCATCCTCATTTTCTTTAATGGAGTCTTGTTAGTTTCCTTGTTTGGGGCAAATATCCTCCTGCAGTTTTCAGCCCAGAGCAAATATTTACAGTTAAGCCTTGAATCCTAGAAAGTGGCTTTGTCCTCGTGCTGGAGGTGGGGTGGGGTTACATGGAAAGCTGATTGTGTCTGCTTTAGAGACACAAATGGGCCTGTTACAATAAATCATTAAAGGCACGCAAAGGATGTTTATTGGAAGAGTGCTTACCTTGGTAAGCTGAGGTGGAGGGCTAAAAGGCTGGGGGGCTGGGATCCCACATAACTAATGGGCACACTTTTTACAGACAGAAGGGCCAGGCCTTAGTCCTTGTGGTAAATCTGCGGTGACAGACGTTTGTTCTATATTTGTGAATGACCTGATTTGGCATGCATGCAGCTCGTTCTACTGACAATAATGGTAACATGGTGTGAGGGGGAGAGAGAAGAAAGGAGAAGGAAAGGGAGGAGGCTCTTGGTGGGAGAGAGGAGAGAAATCTGGGCAGACAGAAAGGGAAAAGGGAAGCGAATATTAACAGCTGGAGGGCTGGGCGGTGCCGGGTGGCCAGGGGAAGCCTGCTTTAACATCTGATTATTTTAATTTGGGAGGAAGGTTGCATTTATTCCTAATTGACTGGAGACATCGCCTTTCCTTCCTCCGCGCTCCCCCTCCCCCGCCCCTTCCTCTCCCAGCAGTCTCTGGGAAGGTGTGCAGAGCAGCTGTCAGACCACAGAAACCGGATTCCTCTGCATCAAGGAAGCCCTTGTTATTCGCAAAATCTGATTAGCCCTGCACCCCTTGGTGTCGCCCTGCAACCCGTGGGCTTTTCAGGTGAGCAGAGGCCTGGCCTGAAGGGAGGAGGGGAGCCAAGAGCTCTCAGTCAACTCCGCCACCTCCCTTCCTTTCAAAGTGACAGATATAATTGGGGACATGAATAATTATGACACCCAAAGAGATCTCCACTCAGATGCCGGGATGGTGGGCAGGACGCTGCGTGAAGAGGACATCGAAACTGTAAGTCCTGCAGCTTGCTTGCCTGCTGCCGTGTGACGGTGGATAAGTCCTGCTCTTTCTCCGTGCCTTCTCTTTTCCTAGCCTGTGAAAAGCAGCTATTCAAACGGTGCTTGGTGCTCCCAAAGGGGCCACTGGGGTTAAAAGACTGTAGCTCTTCTCACAAGCTCAGAGCTGTGCAGATGAGGATCCCGGTGCACCATCTCTGAAAGGCCATCCCTGCCAACCTGAAGGCTGTTGCTCTCTGTCATTCTCCAAAACAGTATTACCAATGTCTCAAACCACCTGCCTGATTTCTGTGCAATAATTTTATTAACCTACTCAGGTGGAAGCTTTGTGCAAGTAACACACGGGCTATCGCACTCACAGCTTCCTCTTTGGTAAAGGACATATATTTATAACACTTACAGAGTGCTAAACCCTATCAAGGGCCAGGGATTTAGCTCAGTGGTTCTGGTGTCTGTCTTGCAAGTACAAGTACCCGGGTTCGATCCCCAGGAACCACATACAACAATGCCAGTGTGGAGACTCACACCCTTCAGCCATCAGAACCACATACCACAAGGCCAGGTGTGGTGGCTCATGCCTGAAATCGCAGCACTCGGGAGGCAGAGGCAGGAGGATTGCTTTGAGTTCAAAGATGAGCTCAAGGCCAGCCTGAACTACAAAAAAGCGAGACCCTGTCTCAAAAACAAAACAAAACCCTCAAGAAATCTTATCAATTTGCAAGCAGAAGAGAGACAGATTCAGATCACAGGAGTAAGTGGGTATTTCGGAGGCACATCCAAACCAGTAAGAGAAGATAAGTAGAGAGTCACAGGAGCCCTGAGCCAGCTCCTATTAAGAAATGAAAATCTTTAGGATGCAGTACAAGCTTATCACATGACTCTCAAATGGTGCAGCACCAACCCTGTTCATCGTTTCCTCGACCACGAGCGTCCATTACTGTCTCCATTTCAGGGCTCTGCCTTTTCCATGAGATGGTTTCTGCTGCTCTGGATTCTCTGGGATAAGCAGCTCTCTGGGTATCAGATCAGAGTTCTCCAAAAGGCGTTTGAGTGGTTTACCTAATCACTGTCCAGTATAAAGAACTTCTTTGAGGGCAAAATTGCCCTTGAAACCAGTATATGGGGTTCTTTAACACAGGATCGCATTAGAAATATCTGCACAGCTTTTCCAAAATGTACTTCCTGGGGACTCATTGATATGTAATAAGTTAGACTCTCCATCTGGTGTTGGATTAGACATCTGCTATTTTGAAAAGTCTCCCCAGGTGATTCTGTTGTACACTTCTGGACCATAGCCACTGCCATCGATGGCTGTCTTTGGGCCAGGTGCTCATCCTTGGCCCAGTCATCTGTGGCCAGGGAGGTGGAGTCACAGGGACAAAGGACAAGCAGGGAGCATGGCACAAACTCAGAACTACATAGAACCTCCAGATACCCTGCCCCTCTCTGTCTGTTTGTCCTTCCTTCCCACATCTACCTATATCTTTCTCTTCAAGGTGAGGATGTGTCGATGTTCGAGTCTGTTCTAATTTTCATCTCCTCCCCCTTCAGAAATGCTCACCAGGACAAGTCGGCACGTGGGAGCACAAATACTCTAAAAGCTGGGAGCAGGCTCGTGTACTTTCCACGTGGAGCTAGAGAAACAGAGCACGTGAGCAGGGCACGTAAACCTGGATCCCATTTCAGGGTTAAAACTAGGTTCTGAAAATAACCATCTTTTATTCTGTCATACTTCCCATTCATGGCACCAACAAAACAGCAGTATCTAGAAAGGAAATTACCCATTCCTGGGCCACTGAAGAGGTAGTTTACTGAATTACTTAAAAATGTAACAGCTGTTTGTTATCTATAATATGGAAAAAAGAAAGAAGAGACAGCGGAGGAACACAGCCTTAAATAGAGACTAATTCTCATGACTGACAGAAGGTCCTTGGGAGAAGATAGGTTAGCAGGGAGCGAGGAAAGTCAGGTAGTACTGGGTGGTAATATATCCACCATCATGCTTACTAAACACCAATTTGTCTGTTCTGTAGCAGAATAGAAGGTGAAGGCCTGGGGAGTTAGCTCAGTGGTTCTGGCACCTGTCTTGCAAGCACAAGGACCCAGGTTCAATCCCCGGTAACCACATACCATACTGGACGTGGAGACTCACCCCAGCAGCAGTCAGTACCACATACCACAGTGCCGGGCGTGGTGGCTCATGCCTGTAATCCCAGCACTCGGGAGGCAGAGGCAGGAGGATTGCTGTGATGTGAGTTTGAAGCTGAGCTCAGGGCCAGCCTGAACCACAAAGCGAGACCCTGTCTCAAAAAAACCTAAAAAAAGAATAGAAGGTGAAGCCCTTGGCTTCACTGAACTGACAATCCAATAGGGAAAACCCACGAAAGGCTGTGTAATATTAGGTAATGCGAGGTATATAGGGATCTCAATCTCAAATCTATTGTGTGAACTCAGTAGACACTAAATTAAATAATAGCTGAGAGTGTCGGCTCATCTGCATCCCAACTCCCTTCTCCCTTACCTACTTCTGCTTGGTTTCCCAGGGTTCTCTTTAGCCGGGTGGCCATATGACTAGGAGAAGTCCACTGAGATCGTCTCTACCTCTTTGTACCAGGTTGAATAGTATCCCAGAACAATTAATGTATACCTGTAAATGTGACATAAAGATGAAGTCTTATGAGGTGAAGATGGACCTTTGACCTGCTATGACTGATGTTCTTATAAGAAAAGGATCATTTGGATGCAAAGAGAGGAGCACACATGGGGAGAAGGCATCGACGGTGGAGGCAAAGATGGAAGTGATGCGTCTCTGTGGCTCAGAAGGCAGAGGGATGCTGGCAGCCCCTAGAAACTCACTAGAAGTGTGAAAGGACAAAGAAGAATTCTCCTCTAGAGCCTTCAGAGGGGGCAAGGTCCCAGCCGCACCTTGAGTTAGACCTCTGGCCGCTAGAATTATGAAAAATAAATCTCTAGTATTTAAAGCCAACTACTACTTTGTCATGGCAGCCCTAAGAAACTAAACTTCTGCTCTTCCTCCTAGAGTGAAGAGAGGACCTCTTGAGAGACCACACACATCTTAGAAGTACGATGACAGAAGCTGTGTTCCAAGTAAAGACCGGAGACAAGAAAAGACAATAGGAGCCTCTTTCATTGTGACAATTTCTCAAGGTTTGAGATAAATACTTTCTCGTTGCTTCAGTCATTGTCACAAATGACACATTCCTAACTAATGCCTTATGGCCAAGTAGCATGACCCAGAGGTTACCGGAGTTTATGGCCCAGCGGTGTTGACGTGAAGATGAGTGGCCCCTCTGAAAGTCATGAGAACATTTTGTACTTCTTTAAGATAAAAATAGTACTGTCAAGCTGAGTTTTAAATGAGATATTGTTATCATTATGAGAAAGCCAGGAGCTGTCAGGCAGGCAGGGAGAACCCACATAAATTCCCGGGGCTGCCATCCTAAGAGGCCTGGATCCTGTCTGAGTTGTATAGTAATACAAATGCTGAGTAGAGACCCTTTCCCCATCCTTCTCCTGATTGGGGAAGCCACTAATAATATTTTTTTAAACAGCAAGCAGCTCGCAGAAGCCCCAGTAAAAGTATTTTATAAAGAACCATACCAACATTGGGGAATATTTAAGTACCAATTAAATAACTCCATGGTACAGCTTACAAGGGAATCACTGGGAAGAAAGGCTCTAAATATTCTCACTCACTGGAATGGAGAGAGAGGGTTTCTCAATTTCTTGTGACAGTTCTATCCTACAGACTCTCTAAACCATCCCTTTCTGACTTGTCCATCCCAGAACCTTTCCTTTGTCTCTGAGCAAATTCAAGCTAAAAGTAGTCAGGAGGCTGCAAAAAGAGAGCTGTGTAAGCCTTTCCCAGAGCACAGCAGGCCTTGATGTCACGAAGGACAAACCTCAGGGGAGACCCCGGAAGAGTGCCACTGACTCCTGGAAGTCTGAGGTATCACATGGACATGTTTTTCACTCACTCCCCGCTTGGCAGGTGAACTCTTCTTGTGTAAGCCAAGTTTTCCAAAGGCTCTAGAGGGCATGTCCCAAAATCTAGTGCAGCAAGACACAGGTCTCAGCCAGATTCAGTGGTGCACATTTGTAGTCCTGGCTACTTGGGAGGCTAAGGCAGGAGGTTTGCAAGTTCAAGATCAGTCTGAGTAATATAGCAAGACCCTGTCTCAAAATAAAAGAAAAGGGACTAGTGGCAGCTCAGTGGCGAAGTACTTGCCTAACGTGCACAGGCCCCAGTTCAATTCCCAGCATCCTCTCAAAAGATATAGCTCTTAATTTGGTGCAGTGTCTCAGCTCCAGAAATTTTCCATTTCTCTTAGAATTTAATTCAAATCACCTGGTTGTAGCTGTGAGCTAAACATAAGCAGGCCCGGTCTCTCTTTCGTTTTCTTTCCACTCGTTCTCACCCTCTCACCACGTTAGAGCTAAGTGAATATGGTTTTCCAAATATAGTTTTGCAGCCAGTGTGTTAGGCCTTCTAATGAGCCACAGTAATTGCTTCTCTATTTTCCGAAATGAAAATGAACCTCCAAAGAGCATCTGGTTTGCTGTAATGTTCTCTCCTCCCTCCGATTACATCCTGAATTCCTCCAAGTCAGTCAAACCCTGGCCTTGACTGCTTCATCTGTGAGCAGGGCCTGTGGGGGAGGCATGAGGAATGTGCTAATGTTGAGGAAGCAGGCCTGGACACTTGAATACTTGGTTATATTTAAGAGGACAGGAGGAGGGGAAAGATCTGGTTTTACTTTTGAATTCTAAGATGTCTTGGTTTGAATTGTGTTTATCAATGTGTCTGTAAAGAAAACTGAAATTTTAGACTACAGGAATGTTTCTGCCTTCCTCTATTTTTTTTTTTTGGAGATAGAGTCTTGCTTTCGTAGTTCAGGCTGGCCCTGAGTTCAGCCTTGAACTCACAGCAATCCTCCTGCCTCTGCCTCCCAAGTGCTAGGATTACAGGCGTGAGCCACCACGTCTGGCCCTTCCTCTGTTTTTTAAGAGGGAGAAAGGTGTTATGTTTTTGATTTTAAATGTCCTCTAAAAACTCATCTATTAAAATCCTGCTCACCAATCTATGGTGCTTCTGTGAAATGGAATCTTTGGGAGGTGGGGCCTCAAGGGAGGAAGTTAGGTCACTGCTGTTGTGCCTTTGAATGAAATGTTGGACTCTGGCCTCTTCCTCTCTCTCCTTGCTTCCTAACTGCCATGACATGACCAGATCTCCTCTACCACATGCTTCCAAGATAGGCTGCCCTGCCAGAGACTACAGGACTATGGACCCAAACTCCTGAAACCATGAGTGAAAAGAAATCATTATACCTTTAAAGTTGATTATGTCAGGTAGAGTGATGATGAGCTAACACAGAGAATGTCGAGGTGTGTTCCTCCCTTCCTATGCTCTCTTGTTTGTTATTGCACAGGCCTTGTGCTGTACCATCCAGAGCAGGCTGTGGAACTCATGACTGGTCCCTCCACTGGAGCCACACAAGTCTGAGTGAATCTGGGTCACAAAGAACTGCATCCTCTTGATATGCAGGATCAGAACTATAAAATAAAGCCTGCAGTATCTGTTTGCTAGCTTCCTTCTGCTTTATACTTGTTCAACAATCAATCATCAGACACCAGAGAGCCTATGAACCAGTGGCTACTCTGTTAGACTCATTGGAGGCGAAAGAGATCAAGGGTGTTATGTCTGCTCTCAAGAATGTATAACCAGTCAGAGTGCTGGCAACCACATCTGAAAAGAGAAGGAGGAACTCAGGCTGTGGGCAATTAAGAGCCACTTCAGAGGTGTCCTGAGATGTATGTACTTGTTCTCAGTGCTCTCCCTGGTACTTCGACTACACTGTGAACTCTTTAAAGGTTTTTGTTTTTTTATTTTTGGACTTCAGTGCATGGCAGTGAGTGGAGCATGTGCCATCTGTTTCAGAAGCATTCTTTGAATGAGTGATGAATGAATAAGTAAAGGTATGAATGTTCTGAGACAGGAATACTGCAATGGGCAAAGATCTGGAGAGGCATAGGTTGTGCATCCAGGAATAAATGGGACTCCAGCCAAACAAGGAGTTGTCATGCAGTGACTCTGCAAAACTGAAGGAATCTTCAAAAGGGCAAAATGGTCTGTACAAAGGGACTAACCTGGGACTGAGCATGGAAGTCAGGCTTGTGATAAACTTTGGTGAGACTGACGGAGATGAGTGGATGTCATGGGAACACCCAGACAAGCTATTCTAGGAGGGGAGTAAAAAGGCAGCTGTAAGTAAAAGAAACACCTAAAAATAAAGTAGAAAGACGTACGTAAGTTTAGCTCTAGACGTTGCCACTGACTCTAAATTTCTATCTTGCAAAGACAGGACAACTTTTATAATGCATTTAGTTCTACTTTAGCAGGTTAGTCTAACTCTTGTTGGCCTTAATTCACACCCCAGGAAGCTTCCAGCAGTATTTAAACAGTATTTAAAAATTCTTTGGCATTGACCACAGATCAAAGCCATAGATTCATCTATTCTCTGTTTATATTGAGATATCTAGTGATCAGGGCCAATTCATCAGTCACAAAAGGAAACAACTTTGGGGAATTAAATTCTGCCCAAGCTACTGAGAGGTCCATTGAATGGATAGATTCTCTCTCATTCAGTAAGTATTCGTGAGCATTCACCACATGGATTGGCACTGTCCTACATCCCAGAATAAGCATACAGACTCAATGGCCAGTTGACAGAGAGCACTTATGCTTCCCAGACTTTGGGTCCAGGCACCCGAATTAGTCCTTTGTTATTTTCTTGGCTGTTGTTGATTCTCAGCAAAGTAAGACTTACAGCTCAGATTGAACACTTTCACTTTTTAATAACTTGCAAGATAAGGATATTTCCCCCATTTTAAAGTACTAGTTTAAAAAAGTTCAAAGAGCAAATATGTGGGGATAGAAGAAATTGTATGATGTTTAAATTTCAACACCTATAACAAATTTTACTGGAACACAACCGTGTTCATCCACTCATGTATTATTGTCTGTGGCAACCTTCAAACTATCACAGCGGAGGAACTGTGACAGACTATGTGGGTGTGAGCTCCAGAGTGGAGCATTATTTACTATTTGTTTTTTTGCAAAAAAGGTTTGTCAATGCCCATTCTTATCTAACTTTTCTCAAAATTCACTGCACGAAACTCCTTCTAGCTAAGTGTGGTGACACATTCCTGTAATCTTAGCACCCTGGGAGGCAGGGCCAGGAGGGTCATAAGTTTGAACCCTGCTTGAGCAACTTAACAAAACTCTGTCTTAAAAAATGAGAAGTGGTAAGGGATGTAGCTCAGTGAAAAAGCTCTGGATTTAATCCCCAGTACCATAAACAAATACATGTGTATTTCTTAAATACTTAAAAAGAAATGGCATTATAGCTTATTATTGAGACCTTGGGTTCAATCCCTAGAACTGCAAATAAAACAAAATAAAAACTCGGAAGGAAAACAAAACATTATTTCAGGAGGAATATTGACAAATGTTAAATTATTATTTTTAGGAAAAGATTTCCATTGTCAATGTGTTTAAATGAATGGGCTGTAAAAATTGTCTCTTTCCTTGATATTTAATCTTGAGTATGCCAAAGCACACAGTGCCCTCCTTGATAGCTCTCTATGAGGTAGAGTTTTCCAAAACTGTGTAGGCAAAGCCTCAGCTTTTCTCTCATTTTATTTTATGTAGTCTTAGTTACCTATGGTCCATGACAGTCAAAAGATTTTAAATGGAAAATTCCAAAAATAAACAATTCGTAAGTTTTAAAGTGTACATTGCTCTGCATACTATGATAAAATCTCACATCACCCAGTGTCATCCCATCTGGAATGTGGACATCTCTCTGTCCTTTGTGTCCATGCTGCATATGGTGCTTGGCAGTCAGGCCCTTAACAGTGCCTTGGTCATCAGATTTACTGTTGCAGGGTCTTTAGTGCTGACATTCTGATTTCAATTAATGGTCCTAAAGCAGTGATGGTGAACCTTCAGATACCAGGGCCCAAACTGCAACTCCAAAGCCACTTATTTATCACCAAGTCCCAACAGTGCAGTTATCAAACTTGAATGCTGAGGTTTGAGTTTAGAAAGAAAAACAAATAACACACGTGCCATAGGATTGCCACCAATATCCTAAAGTGTAAAAGTAGAAATTCTGGCAATTTGGACATACCAAAGAGAAGCCATAAAGTGCTTACTTTATGTGAGAAGGTGAAGGGTCTCAACTTAATAAAGAATGAAACAATAATCACAGGCTGATGCTGTGAGATGGATGGAAAGAACAAATATTTTATGCATCATATCATGAATTAAAAAAAATCTATCTCTAAAACTGCTAACATTATGACCATAACATGTGATGACTGCTTAGTTGAAATGGAAAATAGGTTGACAGTTCTGTGGTGCAGTGCTTGCCTGGTAAGCACAAGTCCCTGGGTTTCATTCCCAGCAACATACACATACACACACACACACACACACACACACACACACAGCCCACACGTTTCTGGAAATAGGAAGCACATTGACTTGCAGACTCAAGTTAAACCACTCAGGCAAGTTAAACCACTTTGTGGTTTGAGGTACCCACTGAGGTTCAGGGGATGTCCCACGGGTAAGCAGAGACTGCTGTACCTTTGCTCACCTACAAAGACTCTCTTAACACATAAGGAAGGTGTCACTGATCTGAGTAGATTCCTTAGTCACTGGTTTGCTGTGTGATTTCTGAAACCACTTGCCAAAGCTAAAGCAGTATCGTCAAATCATAGGGATGTTTATCCATCCAGATCTGAAGCCCTCGTTGTTCAGCAGAATGCACAAAATTAAGCATCTAGTATTTTTCCCTGCCAGACACGAGGGATTTCCCTATGCTTCCTAAAGTAAAAACCTGTGGAATCTGTCCCAGTCCTGCAGATGCAGGCTCCTGCTGTGTGCTGTAACCTTACATTGTTCCAAGGACAGAGTGGATAAAAGGTCTCAGCGGGAGCCCAGGCTGGGTCCGTGTGGACATGAGGATATGGTGGGACACATCTAGAGAACTGAAGTTCATCTGTATCTGGACTGAGAAGCCTTCTGGGAGAGCCCTGAGGGTGAAACAAGCCAGACATGATGAATTCGACTCCAAAGAAAAGTTTTAATCATTCTAAGGAAGGGACAAGTCTGAGAATAGTCCCTTTGCCCCTTAGAGGTGCCTGCTGCTGCTGTCCTACTGGCCACATGCTTGAGTCTTCTAATGTGGTAACAATGAGGAAGGAGATTGTAAATAAAGAACTAACACAGCCATTTCTTTAAACTTTTCAAATTTTGAGGTTCGGGTTCTTTGTTTTCTAAATGTTCTTTCTTTGGCCATGTTACAATACATAGGATAATCAAATGCTCATAGCACTAAGGACACCTCTGCCCAGGGGTGCTCATATATGAAGTCATAAACTGTTGAAACACAGACAGAGGTTAAATAATTTGCCTGAGTTCATGAAGACAAAAGTAATAAGTTAAAGGCTTAAATCTAATGTTTTTGTTTTGCTTTGTTTTATAATCCTGTTACAACATGCAGAGAAAGAAAGGATATATGCTCAAACAGTGAAGTCTGAACATTTTTTAAAATGCTGATTTTAATGGTTGGAGGTGTGAGAATTGGCTTAATAGATCTTTTAATTTTTCTAGCTGTGATTTTATAGCAAGAGAAATATTACTTATGGGGCAGTAATGTGGATTAAATTAATACAGTTTCGTATCAAATGACCACTGTTAATACAATTTTAAATTCAACTTTAAAGTTGAGTTTAGAGTCTGTGAGACACATTGTACTAATCAGAAATATATAACAAAATGAGATCATCATGTTTTAGAAAGAGACTTGAAAAACATTGACCCAATTTTCTGAGCACAGAAAGAAACAAAATCAAAGTTGAAGAAGTTCATGGATAAACACTAGGAGAGCAGGCTTCTTTAGCCTGGAAAAAAGACA
>PVIR01042880.1:0-12022 GCA_004026965.1 Petromus typicus | reverse complement strand
ACCACCAGTAACGTATAAGTGCTTTAATTTCTCACATCCATAGCAAAGCTTATGCTTGTCTGCTGTAATGTGGAAACTGAAATAAAACTTATCTATTTGTCCTTCAAGGCTTTTGTTTAGTCTGCTGTTTCACTCAGATTTTATTGTTTGTCTCCACAGTGGAAACCTGTACACTTGATGTGACACGTCGGAGGTTTCCTTGGTAAACATTTGTGGCCATGGAGAATACCGAGTGATTCCAGCAAACACAGTTCTGAAGTTAATATGTCTTCTGCTTCCTCTGCAACTCAGTGAAGGTCAGACATGACCCATCTTCAAAGGTGCTGCTGACTGAGCCATACAGGATGGGAACAGGGTCATTTTAAATATTGCAAACCTCATTTAACTTGATTTTGTTACCAATAGGCCATCACCTGCTTGTTTCAGGGTTTGGAATAGACACAACTAAAATTGAAAAGCAATGGAAAAAGACTGAAAAAGCACATAGCAGCATATCAGTATGGTGGTATAGTGGGCATAACATGTGAAATGAGGAATACACATTTGGGGTGAAAGATGAAGAAAAACAGCGGTAGTCATATTGGAAGAGATTGTTAATGGAGGGTTTCCTTCAAATTAATGTCAAATGTCAAGATACAGAAACTGGAAGCATAGAGAGCCCCCAGCAGTATAAGTACCAAAAAATCTTGATAGCTGGAGACAGATATGAGAAGCCCCTTTGTTCAGAGAAAGAGAAAAGATAATGCTATCTACCTTTCAAAAAATAATACAAGCAAGAAGTTAGTGGGATGAAATACTCATCATGGTTAGAGAAAAGCCAATCTTGGATTCTAGATGCTTAAAAACTACTTAGAATTGAGGTGAAGTGAACACTTTTCAAGACAAAAATTGAGATGATCGTTTTGAAGTGGGCCTACTTTGCAAAAAATGTTGCATTCTTTAGAGAAAGAAAATAGTGTCAGAAACTCAGGTTAACATGAAGAAGAGTGTAGAAGGGATAAGTGAGATTGACATTTCTCTTTCTTAATTTTAACTGATCGGTGTGATAAGAATGTTTAAAACCAGTAATAGCAACAAAACAGTAAAATCTGCGTAGATTGTATTTAACTTTGTTCTCTCTACACAGATATGTAATTCGCTTGAATGCCACCAGTGATATAAGTGAAAAGAGCAGAGAAGAGAGGAGAGAATTTTGAACATTACAATGTACTCATATTATCATGAAATGGCACAGTTTTATTTGAAAATAAATGTGAATTACTTGTAAATGTGTTAGTTGTAAATGAAAACTCTAGGATAACTACTAAAAATTTAAAAGAAGCTTAACTAATATGCAAAGAAAGAAGCATGGTGGTCATAAAAATGCTCAATTACAGTTAAAAAGCAGGCAAAGAATAAAAGATACAAATAAGAACAAAGATCGAAAGAAGGAAATAGAAAACAGCCATGGATATGTTAGATATTAATACAACTGTATCAATAAATATTTTGAATATTAATGATCTACATGCACCAATTAAAATAATTTTCTTTTCTGATTAAGAAGCAAAGCTTATGTGTCTTCTACAAGTTACACACTTCAAGCATAAAGACATATTGAATGTAAATGGATGGAGAAAATGTGTAGCATAGTAGTACATACTAAACAAAGAAACAGAAATAGATATGTTAGTTTCAAATAGAGAAAGCTTCAGAGCACAGAAGCTAATCAGGGCATTACCTAATGAAAAGGGACCAAAACAAACAATACTCATAGAACAAAAATAAGCTTAACTATAGACTGTCAAACTGAATGAGGCACAAAATGATAGACCACAAGAAGAACTATGTGGACTCATTATCAACATTCCTAACCAGTAATAGACAAAGTTCTATCACAAAATCAGTAGACCTAGTAGAACTCAACAGTATCAGTCAACTAGATATTATTAACATCTATAGATCACTTTGTCTGACAAGAGTCAAATACACATTCTCCTCCAGTTCACATGTGCCAGTCACATGCTGGGCATGAGACAGACTTCAGCAAATTAAAAAGTCAAACAGTAGAAATCATACAATGTCTGCTCATATACCACATGGAAATAATCCTGAAAATAATAGCAGTAGATACCTGAAAGATTATAAAATACTTTATATTAACCCTGTAAATAATATCTAGTTCAAAGAAGAAATTTTAAAAAAAATTAAAAAAAAATTTTTTTAAAAAGTTAAAAATATATGGAACTATGTGAATGAGACAATGCATTCAAGTGTATGGAAATAACAAAAACTGTTTTCTCTTGTATGAGAAACTGAATAATAAATGAGTTCTTGAGTGTATGATAGATACTGTGAAATATGAAGTATGCAAAGAGAAAAGGGGGTAGGGGTACACAATGTGGGGGAAAATGTGATGGTTAAACAAAACTTGTGTAAGTGCAGGGCAGGGGTGTAGGGTGGGCAGGGGAATGGAAAAAAATGAGAATTAAGTTGTGCCATGTACTGGTACACATTTTCAATGTTAATTGTCATCATGATGTGTATAAAATATACCAATGAAATCAATTAGTTCAATAAAAAAGCAGTGCCTAAAGGAATATTTATAACATTAAGTTCGTAGTAGAAAAAGTAAAGATATCTAAAATAAATGTTTTGTTTCCATGCTAAGAAACTATATGAAGTATAAATTAAATACTAAATAAGTCAAAGAAAAGAAATAATAAGACAGAGGTGAAATTCGTGAAATAGACAAGACATCAATAAAACTAGTATCTATTTTTAAACCAATCAGCAACGTTGGAATGTCTTACAAGGCTTACTAAAACAAAGAAAGAACATAGATGATGATATTAGATATTGAATAAAAAGCATTACTATAATTTGTATATAATGCATATTTAAAAAGATGCATAGAATACACCACAAATAACACCATAAGTTAGAGATGGATAAAACTGGTCAATTTCTTGAAAATACATAATTTTCTGAAATTCACACAAGAAGAAAGAAATAACCAGAGTAGACCCATATCTATTAAAAAACTGAATCAATCATTAATAGTATTATCATAGAGACCCACAGGTCACTATTTCTCATCAACAGAGATTAAAAAAATCTCAGTGAATCAAATCCACCACAACCAAGTAGGATTTCTTTCGGGTATGCAAATTTGGTTCAACATTCAAGAGTCAACTAACAAAATTCACCAGATCAATAGGCGAAAGTGTGAATTACTTGATAATATAAATAGATGAAGAAAATCTTTGACAAAATTTAGAGTTCATTATTGATACTTCTTTTTAGCAAACTAGACCTGGAAGAGCATTTTCATAACTAGATACAGAAAAATCTGTGAAAGACCTATAGATAGTGTAGTACTTAATGGTAAAAATTAACAAACAAAAAACCCCTAATATTTTATGAATAAGATGAAGAAACAGGTAAGAATATTTTCTCTCTCCACCTGTTTTAAAGAACATACTTGATGGAAACCATGGAGGATTCAACAAGAGAGTAGGAGGAAATAAGTAGAATGCAGCCTAGGGTGACAAAACTAAAACACCATTTGTTCGCAAGTAGCATATTCACTCATGCAGAAGATCTAAAATGATTATCAGAAACATTCTGAAAGTAATAAACAATGTTAACAAATTTGCAAATCAAAGTCATTGTACACACAAGTCAATCATCAGCCTAATGTCATTAATTAAATACACACCACAGGATTTATATAAGAAAACTGCAGAACTCTGATGAAAAAATTCAAAGCAGTTAGCAATTGGAGAGATATTCCATATACTTGGACTGGAAGATGCAAATTATCCAGATATCAGTTTTTCCCAAGCTGATCAACAGCTTCCATGGAGGACCAGTCAAAATTCCAGTTATTATTATGATTGTTAGTACTGGGGATTGAACTTAGGACCCCATGCTTGTGTGGCAAGTGCAGTCTCTGAACTAACTCTCCCCCAAATCCAATTATTTTGTAGATGATAATTACAAACCTAATTAGTCTAAAGCTGTAATGGTAAATCTTTTAGAGCTTTCAATGGGTGCCACCCGCCCACTGTAGCAAGCATGCCATAGGTGTGCTGCTGCTGGTCTAAAGTTTATGCAGAGGTGCCAAAGACCCAGAATGATCAGCACACAATGAAGTAAAGAGCCAAGGTGGAGTATTAACACTATTCAACTTTAAGGCTTATGACAAAGCTATTGTAATCAAGACAATGTGGTATTATCAAAATAATAGAACACAGATTAATGGGTTGTAATGAAAGGCTTGTAATTAGACTCATAATCAATTGATCTTTGATAAATGACAAAGGCACAAATGTAATGGAACAAAGATAAGTTTTTGAACAAATAGTGCTGGAAAAACAAGATATCTATAACTTACAGCTGAATCTAGATTTAAGTCATAAACCAGTCATACAAGTTAAGTCGAAACTGACCATAAAACATGATAGACAAAGGAAAACCACAGAAGTCTTAGAATATACTATCAGAGGAAGTCTAGATGCCCTCAGGTGTAACAATGACTTTTTAAATAAAACATCAAAGGCACATTCCATTAAAGAAATAATAACTTATACATCATTACTATTCAAGGTTTCTGCTCTACAAAAGATAGTGTCAAGAGAATGAAAAACAAACTAGAGATAAAAAAGATATGTGCAAAAAGCAAGTGAGATTAAGGATTATTCCTCTAAATAAACAAAGAACTTTTAAAGCTCAATAAGAAAAAATAACACATCTCAAAAATTGACCAACACCCATAAAAGTCACCTCACCAAAGAACTTTTGCAAATGGTAAATAAGTGTATAAAAATGCTTCCTATCCCAAGTCAGCAGAAAAGCACTAATCAAAATACTGAGATACATGTTGTATTGTTCCATGTTGACATTGGCAGCATCCGATATTTGCGAGTATGTGGAGCTCCAAGAGCTCTCCACCCATTGATGGTGGGAAGGCAGAATGACACAGGTTGAAAAACAGTTTTCTCATTTCTTGTAAAGCTAAGTCTATCTGCAAGCATAGAAGCCAGTAATTGTTGTCCTTAGTATTTTTCCAATGGCACTGAAACTCATGTCTACACAAAAAGTTTCACACAGACATGTAGGGAAACTATGTTCATGTGTGTCGTGACCCAGAGGCAGTCAAGATGCTCTTTAGTAGACGAGTGCATGAACAATTGGAATATCACAGAAAACTAAAAGAAATTAAGTGTCCAGCTGTGAACAGACACAAAGAAAGTCCACAGGCATACTATTAAGGGAAGGAAACTCATTTTGAGAGGCTATATATAACCACATAATTACGGTTACACTCTGCAAACAGACAGACTTTAAGGCCCAAAAAACAATCCAAAAAAAACGTTGGTGATTGCCAGAGGTCTGGGGAGCACAGGAGATGAAGGAATATGTAGAACATGGACATTTAAAGCAGGGAGAATACTTCACTTAATGCTATAATGGTAGATGTATGTCATTACCCATTTTTTCCAAATGCACAGGATGTACAATATTAAAAATGAAATGAATCTTAATTTAAACCGTGAACTTTTGCTGGTATAATGTGCCAAAATAGGCTCATCAATCATAGCAGACACAACTCTGGTAGAAGGTATTGATGGTACAGAAGCTATGTGTGCACAGGAAATCTCTGAGCCTTTCTCTCCATGCTGCTGTGAACCTGGTTTGTTCTAAAAAGTCAAATCTCCTTTTAAAAAAGCAGAGTAAGGGGCAAAAAAGAAAAGTTCTAGGCTTATTTTATCTTCTAATCTTTTGTTAAATGTCTCTGCTATGGAAAAGCCACAGGTAGTAACCATTTGTATTAATCAATGTTACTAGGGTCAAATAAAAAGAGTGCAAGAGACCTGTGCACATTAGAGATTTTAGGACTCCAGTAAGGGCCCTGATCCCACTGTAATGTCCTGAATGAATCCACCCAAAGGCCTAAAGACCTCAGTAATGTTCCCCATGCAAGTTTGTTCCAGGAGGCAGAGGAATCTGTTGTGGAAAACTGAAGGATTTGCACAGAAAGTCCAGTGGCTTGTGTGGGATGCTAGAATAATCAACCATGGCAGGCTAAAGGTTTGTGCTAGAAGCTGAGGAATCCTCGAGAACCAGAAGAAGATACACAAGGCAAAGACCAGCTGAAAGTTTCTACATGTGAAGTGTCTGTGCCAAAGGCCAGTGGGTGAGCACCAGAGCTCCTTCCAAGAGAACAACAGCTTTCCTTAGGGAGGGCAAAGACTGGAGTTCAGCCCAAGGGAAAATAACTGATGAGACTTCTCCAAGGGAAATCAGCCTAAAATCCACCCCTCCCATTCTTCTCTTGTTTTTCTTGAGTTCATTTTTACATTCTAAGTATATATTATTGAAAATTTAAGTATGCATCATTGAGAATTTGCACCTATACATGATATATCTCAATTCTTATTTTTTCCATTCTCCTTCCTTCCCTTCAATCTCTCTATCCATCCATATACATAAGCTTTCTTTCTATTTTCTACTTTTTACCATTAAACTTTTTATTTCCCTTCTTTTTTCCCTTCCCATCCTCTCTTGTTCCCCTTCCCCTCTGAACATTTTCTTCCTATTTCACACTACATATTATGCCTTTTGGATCTCATTTAAACCTTTAGCTTTTCTTTTTTTAAAAAACAATAATTTTATTTTTTATTGTCTTTATTGGTACCTTACATATATGCATCATGATTGCACTCCATAATGGGGATTTGTATCAGTATAAGACACAACTTAATTCTCATTTAAAACCTCTAGTTTTTCACACTATAGAAATGATATGGCATAGACACATCTGGGTCCTATTTATTTCATTTATGTGTATGGCCTCAAGGTGCATCTATTTAGCTTTATATGTCTCAAGCTTATCTTTATGGCTGCACAGTGCTTCATTTCATTAAAAACAAACAAACAACAACAACAACAACAACAAAAACAAAAAACAAAAATAAACCCTCTACATCTTTTTTATCCAGTCACCAGCTTATGGGCTTTGGAGCTGTTTTCAAGATTCACCTATTAAAAACTATGTTGCTACAAACAAGGATGCACATATGTCCTTGTGGTATGATGTTTTTACTTATTTTGGGAACATATTCAGAAGGGGAATATCTTGGTCAGGCAAGACCTCTAATCCTAGGATCCTAGTTTTCTGAGGAATCTCCATACTGATTTCCACAGTGGTTGCCAATCTGCACCTACAGATGCAGATGCAATCTGCATCTAAGAGTGAAGAAGGGTTCCTTTCTCCCCATAGCCCTCCCATATGGATGATTGACATATAGGCTGACAAACAGAGAGGATGAATACCTGTTCTGGCTGTAGGTGACATCAATTAGTAGGTTTACAGCCTAGAAAGGAATAAAATTGGCAATGAAGCCCTGCCATTATTTGTTGTTGATTAATTCCTTCATAGCAGCCATTTTTTTCTGGGATCAGACAGTCTCACTGTTGTTTTTATCTGCATCTCTTGAACACCCAGTGATGTTGAATGTTTTTCTGGATGTTTATTGGCTGCCTATACTTCATGACCCAGAAGTGATATCTCATTTCAGCTAGGTGTTTCCCCACAAGCTACCCAATAATTAACCACCACACCAGCCTACATCAGATTCCTTCATCAGCTGCCTACATAGAGTATCTTTGCTTCAGGATCCTCAATAAGTTTTTTTTTTTTAAGTTGTTTTTTGAGACAGAGTCTCACTTTGTAGTTCAGGCTGGCCCTGAGCTCAATATGCAGCTCTCTAGTAAATACTAAAACAAAAACTTGGGATGCATTGAGTAAAGAAGTGAATGACAACCCAACAAGGTTTATTTATCATCTCATTCTGCCATTTGAGGTAGATAGTATCATCTACATCGTAGATGTGGAGAAATGAAGTTAGATAATTTGTTTTAATTAAAATAAAATTGGGCCAGGGATTTAGCTCAGTGGTTTTAGCACCTGCCTTGCAAGTACAAGGGCACAGGTTCCATCTCTAGTAACCACATACCACAGTGCCAGGCGTGGTGTCTCACACTTGTAATCCCAGGCCTTGGGAGGCAGAGGCAGAAGGATTGCTGTGAGTTTGAGGCTGAGCTCAGAGCCAGCCTGAACTACAAAGCAAAACCCTAGCTCAAAAAAAAAAAAAAAAAAAAAAAAAAAAAAAAAAAAAAAAAAAAAAAAAAAAAAAAAAAAAAGGTAGTATCGGGATTCCAAATCTGATCTCTGGTACTATAAAATTAATTATTTTTCTAAAACTGTTAGGCTACTGCAACCAATTCCGTTTGACTATATACCTTTTTCAGAGAAATTCATGATGAAGTAGCTAACTGATTGTATTAGTTAGAGTTCTCCAAAAGAATGGAATTGATAGAGAAAATATGTGTAATTCTGGAAGGAGATTTATTACATAGGCTTTGTAGTATCAGAGGCAAGAGAGTCCACAATGGCTATCATGTCCTGGAGAGCTGAGAAATCCACTAGTAGCTTGTCAGCTCAAAACAATGAAAACAATAAAAGAAGAACAAAATTGGGGAAGGATAAGGAATGCAAACAAGTCCCAGGTCAAGGGCCTTGAAGCTTACTGAAGAGTCACCCTGTGAGTTTGCACAGGAAGGCTGAAGAAACCCAAGAGCTGAAGAATAATTTTCAAAGGCCAGGGCAGCAAAGCACATGGCTGCTTAAAACTGGACCTCTTTGAGGTGCGCATAATCCTCATTTCTTTCCCATTTTATTCCAACCCATTCTCTAAGCCTACTGATTGATGTCACCTACAGCTAAGACAGGTATTCCTCCTCCCTGTTTGTCATCTTGTGTGTCAATCATCCACAGACACACCCAGGGCTTTGCTTTGCTAATCTGCTATGTATTGTTTACTCCAATCAAGTGGACATATCAGAATTAATAGTCACACTAATGTAGCTAATGGAACTAGTATTTTTATCCATGATAATGACAGTTGATGAGCTGTAAAAGGGACACCATGTGATCAGTAGAAGAAATGGAAGGATCTCAGACACAGAAATGAGCCATGTTACAAAGTCTTTGGTGAAAGACTTTGGTGGGAAAGTTGAGAACTTGGGAGATGGCATTAATGAAGAGGGTGAAAGGATGAGAGAGACAGATGATGCAGATCCTCTAAGAGGAAGATTCATGGAAATATTAGCAGAAAACAAACAAAAAAAATACTCATCTGACCTTCTCTTCTTAGAACACTTGGGTGTAAAGGAATAATATTATATGCCTGAGAGAGATTCAGGAAAATAGTCTCCTAAGAGAAATATTTCATTCATGTAACACAAAATTAGATAAGTTCTAAGAGGAGGTGGTAGATCATTTGTTCTTGAAAGGCATCTCTTGAAAGGCAGCTCCTAAACTTTTGTTGAAATAAAGAGGGATGTCTATGGCTATACCACCCTGAACACACCTGGTTTCATCTGAAATAGTGAGGGATGAGAGAGCACTGGTGATCTAGTTCAGGAACCAGAACACTACGCAACTGATTCATGAAGAGAAAAGATACCCTTAGTTATTTTTCCCCCTAATGGTCTATCTGAGGTTTCTGGATGCAGAACTGTGGCCAGAGGACTTGGCTCATTTGCTTTGAATGTAATGAGAGTTCCAGTATCTGTAGTCTACATCAGTTAATTTGGGAACAATTCCAAGGTCTTCAATATTATGACACATATACTGTCATGGTGAGTCAGTAGAGACAAACAGACCATGTGTATCTGTGACAGTCTGAGAAAAATGTTAAGGTTGAAATTTTTCACTTCTCACTTTTGAGAATCCAGTATAGATAAATTGGGACTACAAGAAACAGAAAGAAGTCTCCAAAACAAATGGCCAGTTATAGATGTGTTTACTAAGCCAAGAGGAGAGGCTGCAGAGAGGGATCTAGGAATAGAAGAGTGTAATATGTTGTAGCCAACTAATATCCAGTGGGAGAGTAGAAGGCTCAGTACATTAAACAATTTGAGTCAGATTTTATGCAGGAAGTTGTTGAGAGCTCACTCTCCCCCTTTAATTTGTGCATTACAATCCTCTTTTGGTGAAATCATCTTTCCTCATTGTAGCTGCAAAATGTTAATTTGAATTTGAATTGTCCTCCATATGCAATGAAATAATTCAAGTCAATTTAGGTCAGTGAAACTTTTTTGTTGCCCTACTTTCAAATTAGAAAATCTACCACACCCCTATATCAATTCTCAGAGGAAAGTTTTCATTTTAAATGACATCCACCTTGCTGCTAGTAGTGAGGTGATGTTTTATTATTTTCACACATGGTCCCCAGTTCACTGTTATATTTACATTATAAAAATTTAAACATAGTTTTTATTTGGTTAATGTATGTGTTGTGTGTAGCTGGTAATGTCTGTATTCTCTCCTTTTAAAGACTACAGATAGGTTGTAATAGTCTTACAATATTGGAGGAAAATACAATTTACTTTGTTTCATTTTTGTGGATGATAATGCACCACACAATGCTGTAGAATGGAAAAAATACCTCCATTCCCCAATCCTCTCATAATTGAAGATCAGTTCTCTCATTACTAAGTAAATACAAAGAGTGCTTACCTCCATAGGTTTATGACCAGCAGAATGGATTGTAGAATAGTTTAAAATTGAGGTCATGTCTACAAAACCAAAGCATCAAATACTTCTCTCAGGGAAATAGTGGTAAAAGCAAAGAAAAAATGTTACCAGATCCCTTTTCTGATCATGGCAGCCAACTCTAAATTCCCTAGTCTCTCTCTCATGTGTTCATTTCCCTAGTGTATTGCATTTGAATCTCATAAAAAGTTATTCCATTTAGGCACAAATTGGAGGCAGGGTTCTTTCTTATTCTCAGATCTCACAATCTGATGAATATTATACTCCTGAGAAATCCTTCACAGGAAGATATCATTGAATTGTATAAGAAATGACTGTAAATGTATCTAAATATGACCATTCCAAAATGGGTAGAGTTTAAATTATGAATATGAAGTTTTAACTTCATGTCTGCTTCAAATAACTTTTTACATAGCAAGTGTTTTTAAACTGTGAAAAGGTATTCCTGGAAGAAAGTGCCAGTTTAGCTTTTTTTTTCCTGATAAAATAGAAAGACAAGCTGGAAGTTTAACATTTAAACACCAAAAAAAACTATATTTAATTTTTTCATTCTAAAAGTTTGCAAAGCCAAGTATATTTTCTGATTAAAACAGTAATTAATAACAGCTTAATTTCTTTATTTAGATATTAGGCCATGCCAAATGGCAAACTAGGGGAGTAAACAGTATACAGAGTATTTGAAAAGACAAAGTAATGCATTTTTGAGTTCTTTTTCCATTAATATTTTAATATCAGTTTCCATTATCTCTCACTGACTTGTTCAGGTTCAGACTCCAAGTGCAGTGACCTAAATTGATTTACCATTAATCCCACTCCAGTGTTCCAAGACTTCTTGACACTGTATTAAAATGTGGATACCAGATGTTAGCAATGAACTGCAAATTAACCTAATTGATCCATAATCATAGCCATACTGTATGTGAACTTAATAAATAGATCTTAGTCTCTCTATTGGGCTTGATGAGCTACTTTACCTTGACTGTAGGTAGGATGAATGTGTATCTTGTCTTGTTCTCTGTCATTATCTCCCAGTTGCAGCACTCCAGATACTCAGATGCACTGATGAGTGCTATCATTATATCCTCTCCACTTTCTCTGGCTCATTTTCAATGATGGACTCGGAGAATATGCCTTGAACATGCCTTGCTTAATCTGACCTTTGTTCTGCTTCCCATCACAAACGTCCTGATGCACTTTGTCCCTAATGATGCTTTGTTACTTTCTCATCTTCCTTTGACACTCTCCCTAAGTTTTCATCTTTTCCCTTTTAGAATTAAAAGCCTGATTTATCAAAATATCCTATTTTATATCATCAACCATTCACAGAATTTTCCTTCTAGCTCCTAAATATTGACTGTACCTTGAATTTTCCACATCCTTTACTGCCCTCTGAAGAGAAGGACAAAACCCAGAGGG
>PVIR01042879.1:0-11996 GCA_004026965.1 Petromus typicus | reverse complement strand
GCCTAATTTTTGTTACCTCCCAAACATCTCCAGATGCCAAATCATCCCAAGAAATGTTATCTCCATTCATCCAAAACCTTAATCTTCCATGCTACCTTTTCTTTCTCTCATTTGCATTTATACTCAAGACTATAATCCTGGCAACCTTCCCTTCGAGTATGTTTGGAATTCAGCCACTATTTGTGACCTTTTCTGCTCTCATTTGAACCCTGGTCCTATTCATGTGGGTGACTTTAATGGCTTTCAAGCTATCTCTTTGCTCCCCGTCATCCTCTATGTGCTGTATCCCCTTTATACTAAATCAGATTACATGCTGCCCTTGCTCAGAATTTTTCCCTGATTCTCCACCATACTTAAAGCAAAGCCCAAAGTCATTTCATAGCCCAAATAATCTGTTCTTCAGATGCTTCTGCAACATCTTCTTCTACTCTTCCTTTTGCTCCTGGGTTTGGGACACTCTGCTTGCTTCGCTGTGTCTGAAACATGGTAAGCATACTACTTTATCAGAGGTCGAGAATGTGCAGTTCTTTCTGCATGGAAAGCTTTCCCCTAGGCTGGGTTTGTGCCTTGCTTTCTCTCACTTCATGTAAGATTCTTAAAATATAGTAGTTTTTTGTGTCCATGGAGGATTGGTTCCTGGGGCCTCCCAAAATCCCCCAATATTCCCTATGTTGAAGTCCTTATTCCATGTGATGTGCTATTTGCATGTGATCTACACACGTGTTCCTATCTTTTTAATTCTTTTCAAGATGACTTTAATACTCAACACAAGGTAAGTCGTATAAAAACAATTGTTATACTGTATAGTCCAGGGGATATTGACAAGAAATAATCTATACAAGTTCAGTGCAAGCACAGCCCTTGTATATTGCGAATTCTCTTTTAGTTAAATCTATGCATGGAACCCACAGGTACAGAATGTTCACTGTATCACTTCCCCAGAGAGCATTTTCTACCCTGTTAACCCTCATCATTCTCTAGAGTGCTCTGTTCCTCTCTCTTTCTCTCTCATACTGTGTTATACATTTTTTTTTTGTTCATCATCTGTTTTTCTTTCAGAAGCATAATTTCCTACTGGGGACAATTTCTCCTCCTCACTGGGGACCACTACAGACCTTTTGATCATGACCCTGCAGGTATACTTGAAGGTATCTGAGAGAAGACAGCAGGGATGATGCTAACCATTGCTGGGGGACCTACCGCACAGAAATGGGTGACATTGCATAACATCCTTCAATGTACAGAGCAGCCCATTCAAGAAGGAATGATGCAGCCCAAACACTCAGCAGTCCTGTGACTGAGGTGCCCTCAGAGGAAGAGGCCTTGTTCCCAGGACATTAGCACCCAGGACAGCACATGGCATGCAGCAGAGACTCATTACCATTTGTGCATGAAAGGCTATCTAAGGTAGACTGGCTGCCTTTTTGCCTCTAGCCTGGAACCTGTGTTCAAGCTCCTGCCAACCTTGAATCTTTTGTATCTAGGAAGATTTTGGACAAGGGAGGAAGGCAATGGATTCAAAGTGCAGGAATGCCCTTGCCTTCCCAATCTTCTCCTCATCTCCAATTGCTCTTGCAGGACTGTCATTTAGTACTAGTTGACAGGCCTGGACTGTGAGAAGAGGTGTTTGACTCCTCACTGTGAGCTCATCATCCCCTCAAAAACTCTGGCCATGATGCTTCAGGCTTTTGAATGTTAAGCACAGGCGTGTGTACACTCCTCTAGTTATATCTTCTCTGGGCATTCCTTCCTTGGCACAATGAGTGCCACATCTAGTCTGGTCTCAATTTTCACAGGGGAGTTAGGAAAGGAACCTAGGTTAAGCAAAATATTAGGAGGTACTTTGATTTCTGAATTTAGTTGCTTCTTCATGACTTCTTGCTCAGGAGGAAAATATGATTTTCAATTTTTAATTTCAAAATAACATCTTTCCACCTTGAAATTTTTCTTTTATTGCAGAATCATGATTTTGTGTGTATGTGATGCTTGTCTAAATATATGTAAATAGTAAAAGATATCTTTTATGGATCAGTTGTATAGACTGGTAGTTCTGACATCTGCAGGGCAGGCTGGCAGGCTGGAAATGGAGGCTAAAGTTAATGCTTGCAGAATTTCTTTCCCTGGGAAGTCTCGGTGTTTGCTCTGATGACCTTTGACAGACCGGATGACTCCCACTTACATTATGAAGGGGAATTTCTATTGCATAAAGCCAACTGATTACAGATGTCAACAAAACTACAAAATACCACAGAGGAGCATTTAGCTCAGTGCTGGATCAAACAACTGGGTACTGTGTCCAAGCCAGGTTGATGCAAAAAATTAACTATCACATTTGGTAACTAGAAGACTCAGAGATTTGGCTGTGCTCCCTCAGGCATCCGATTTGTTGGTGGCTGGTAACCTCACTTTTCTAGAGAGGACCATTAATGTGAAAGATCAATTTGGTATCTGCAAACAACCCTTCACAGTGCCTGACTTACTGTGAGCGGGGTCAGGTCATGGCTGCCCTGAGACAGAATCAAAGCAGATTCTTGGGGGGATATAAAGGCTGAGTTGGCCAAACTCTGAAAGCACCTCACTACTCGCCCCTTGAGAGGGAACACTGAGGCCCAAGCTTGTATAACCCAATTTCAGTCTGATCCTGACTCTCTAGTAAACCTGAGAAACAGCTATTTCTCCTTGGCTGGTCCCCAGCATACCTGGGCCCCTTTGTCACCCCTGGAAGCTATTCCTCAGAAGCCAGCCCTGGGAAGCCAGAAGACAAAAGGTGTCAGTCCCATTTGTAGTGCTTGCAACTGAGAGGAAGGAACAAGATTTCCCCTTTGTTTTATGTTTTCACTTTTATTAGTCCTCTGATGAAGGGAAAGAGTCATCCTTGCCAGTTCCTGTTGGGTGGAGGGAAGGGATTTAACCATCTCCTTAGAGAGATGGAGTAGAATGGAGTAGTTTTTTTCCTGACATGGTAGGGTGGAGCTTTTCTGGTGCCTGACTATTTTATTGTGGTAAGGCAGCTAGGTAGGTCATAAGCCAGTTAGAAATGGAAGGTTTGAAAGTCTCAAGCCCCGTACAGCAGTGACTGCATGGTGTACAAAGTCTGCATCTAAACACGGTTCTGGGACAAAGTACCCAGACACGCATCATCTATAAACAGGTACAAATTTTAGAAAATGAAGATTTAACTAGATAAAAAAATACAAGCGGGTAAACAGTTATATGTAGGTAGTGAGAGAAGCAAAATCTTGAACTGAGTAATTTATACTAAATTGTAAGTGACTTGCCATGCTTTTTCTTCTAGAGTTTTCTTTGAACATATTTGTTTTGAGATGACTAGAAGGTCAGTAGTTAGTCTGAGGGAAAGCACAATAAACACTGTAATTTTAGGATATTATATGTAGTTATGCTGCAGAATATAATACAATGCCAGGTTAATGAGAAAGGTATTTTTGTCTCAAGAAAAAGATGTTATCAGATTTTTCAAACCACAAGAGAAGTACATTGATATTTAATCATTCTTACTTTTATATCATGATCAACTTGTAAACACTGCACTCAGTGACCATTTGAGAGGACTTATTCTCACCCAGGCAATGGTCTGGAACCTAGAGCTATGGGGCTCACTAAGTCAAACACTGCTTCCCATGAAATGTAGCCTAGAAGCATCCAATTTAGAGTTACTAGGATCCTGAGATTGAGTGTACTTATTCTGCCTCAACAGAGAGAGGAACATCTGAGTGGCCTGAAATGTAGCATCTAATAGTTGGAGCAGGAAAAGAAAGACATTGTAAGTGGCAGGGCTGGGTTTTGAGGAAGAGCAGTGGTCAAAACCAGACACATTGCCAGGTTGTAAAAAGAATTTGTTACACATTTAACAAATTCTGTCTTACTGAGAATGTAATTGTACCTGACACCAGGCATACTCTAAAGAAACAATGATCAATCAGACAAAAACTCTGCCATCTCAAAATCGCAGAATGCTGAAAATTTGAGGGATCTCAGTGATTATTTAGTCCTGTATTTTCCCAAATTCTCTGCTCCTAAATCCTAGGTCTTTGGAGTAAATGCTTCCTACACCTTTCCTAAGGTAAGAAGGTTCTGAAGATGTGAGTGCCTCAGTCAGTTTAGGCCAAGTTTTGCTGTGGTAACAAATGATCTCCAGTTCTTACTGGCTTACAACAGAGAAGATGCATCTCTCACCCATGTGCATCACCATAATGAAGCGAGTCTCGGTTTACTTTTTACCTTCTTCTTTATAGAATCTGCTGAAGGATGCATTTCTCTCTCAGACACGTTGGGCCCCTTTTGGTGGCAGAAGACACAAGTAGTGGTTCATGGCTTTTAGAGACCCCGATTCACAGAAGCACTCATTGTTTCTGTCTCATCATTAATTAAGAGCAAGACACATGGCCTAGTCTGGCATTCACACAATACAAGAAGTATCTTTTTTTCTGTAGGTAAGAGTAGCGAAAATGTTTTGAATAACAATGAAACCTTCATTGTGGGCTTTAGAAATCCTCCACTCTCCTCCAGCTTCAACTAGTGTGTCTCGAGGATTGCTCCTGTTATTGGGCATCTGTGAAACATCCTATGGTAGCAATGAATACTGAGGGTCCACTAGGATCTGCTCCTTTGTAGCCATGACCCCCTTTATGTCTAGATGCAGTTGTGTATCTATTTCTTACCAACAGAAAGTAAGAAGAAATGGCTCATTTGGATTTCAGGTCATGTCTTATTCTTTTCTCCAGGGACTGAAACCAAGGCTTTGGTACTGAGTTATATTCCAGCTATTTTACTTTATTTTGTTTTGAGACAGGGTCTAAGTTTCCCAGATTGGCCCTAAATTTGTCATCCTCCAGTCTCAACCTTTAGAACCCTAAGTTTAAAGGCAGGTGCTACCACACCTGGCTCCCAGGCCATAACTTTTAAACAGCAGGTGTGTACTTTCCTCCCTTCTAAATGCAGCAAAATGCCAACTGTGGTAAGACTGGGTGATGACGGAGGCATGAAAGACTAGGTCTCTGAGTCCCAGTGTGGAGGAATCAACTCGGTCTCACTCTAATTAATTTCTAAAAGTAATTCCCTTGTAGAGTCCCACAGTTTGACTCCCATTTGCCGGCTTGCTTGTTAATGTCTATTGCAATCATGATGAAATGCCCTCCAGACTTACTACTGCAACGAGGCTCAAAGAGAAACACATCAGAAAAGTCCCTATTGAAATGTTGTCTTCGGGAGAGACCCAGACTGAACCCATGAGCCTGCGGTCTGTGACAGCTCTGCTACCTAGTCCCTGTGAGCCCCCGGGCAGGTGCCTTCCCCTCTCTGGGCTTCTGTCATCCACCAGATGATGGATGGAGAAAAGCCGGCTCATTCATTATACATCTTTGTCATAACTGTTCCCCCTGTGATGTCCTGTGTGTAATGATTTTTTAAAAATTCAATTTAAGAGCTTGACTATTTCTGTTATGTGGATTGAAATCTTCCCATGTGAGAAGCATTAAGAGAGGTGAAATTCAAATGCTGGCCTGAGTCTCTCCGACACTCTAGCCCATAGCCTGTGACTCTAAGAGGGAGAAACTGAGCTGTGATGGAACTTCTCCTGCAGACACCCCATTCCGAGACCAGTGCCTTTGTTCCCAAGGCAAGGCTGAAATGGCGGGTGATCCTCGGGTACATTCTTGAGAAATATTTGACCACCGCGTCGCTTTTAAGCACCCCTCCAGATTTCAGTTGGGCCCTTTTTGTTGTTGTTGTCGTCTATATTTTACAACTTCTTAAGTGTCATTTATCCTTGTGGTGCTTTGCAAACTGGAGAGCCTTACAGGTTTTGGTTGAAACAAATCGTACTTCCAAAGGAAGGCGAGGATTTGTTGGTCGACCACCAGAGGGCAGCAGAGTAGTGAGAATCAGGGTTCTCAGAGGCTTTGTAGTGGAAGTGTTGACATGTGATTTGGCAATTGAATAATTTTTGATACTGTCCTGACACATAAACACCTAGAAGCAGGTTTTCAAAGGTTATTTGTGCACTAAAAGAGGAATTAAGAAAACGAACTTGCATGCCAAAAGTAATTTTCAATATTCTACAAAGAGCTGTGGCCTCATTATGAGATTGCTTTTAGAGAATACTCAGCTATCGTTAACTGGATATGTTAAACTGAACTAGAAAACACACATTCAAAATAAATTAGGTCGAATGGACCTAAGAAAGTAGATCCAGTGGCTAATAAAAATTTCTTCTGGGATTTGGGGACTGGCCAATACTCCTCAGAAGAGAAATTGAGTTTTAAGTGATTTTTCTAAATCTCCCAGACCTTGGCACCCTTAACTTGCGGCATTGTTATAGTTAAACAGTTGCACACATACCAGAGTTGTGTGCACTATTGTGGTAATTTATTTTTAAGCTGTTACTCTACCTTCAGCATTATAAGTCTGCAAATTATCAGAGTTTATTCCGTTGACATTCTCACACCTTGAGAAATAGCCCATTTGTATTATCACAGTTTGATATATTTCCCGTTTACTGAGCTTCTTTGGCAAGTTGGCATTTTAATTTAATTATACTTTTTTGCTAATGGTCTTTATTTTTCAGTGTCTGTGTGTAAAACGCCTGTAGGTTTGATTATCCACCCCCCTCTTCTTCCCACTGCCAAGCCGTAGTGCAAATTTATAAACTGACAAAATTCAGCGTAAGATTCAGGGAGGTGAAATGAAGGAATCTGTAAAGAAATCCTGCTCAAATGATGAGGCATTTTCCTCACTTGCCGAGCACAGCCCCCTCTTGCGTACCTTTCACCCCTGGCCTTGGGGCCCCTGACAGGAACTACACGGCAGAAGCACATGGGCAGGGTGCTCATCTCACACAGGCAGCACCAAAGGCCACCACCAGCCTGGGTGCCTCAGCAGTTCCTTCTGAATCTCCGGAGACATAACCCTATTAGTGGCAGTACTATTGTCTTCACTTCTGGACAGTGCTCGAGCATGTTGTGACTTCTCCATTTTGAATAGTGGTTCAGGCTGCCTCTCAGGGTCTCCATGGACAGCTGGCTCTTCCATGACTCCAGGACTAGGCCGGTACACATTTAATAGGAAGGAGGACTGAAGATCGGATACGACCAGGGAGGCAAGTGTATGTATCCACGCTCATATTCATACCCACGTATACGCTGTTTCCATGATCTAAGGTGCTGAGAGCTATAGGATACACCACTGACTCATTAAGAGCCATTCCAGACAAAAGAAGGAGGAGGAGGAGGAGAGGAGGAGGAGGAGGAGAAGAGGAGGAGGAGAGGGAGGAGGAAGAGGAGGAAGACGAAACTGACAGGTTAAGCTATAGTGAACATTCCAGTTTCAGGACCGGTACCAGGTAAAAAACCAAGGTTAGTTTAAAAATCTTGGAAACACTGTCTACATGACTTTGACAGGTATATTTAAGACAGTTCCCAATATATGTCCTGCATGTCCGGGTGAAAACCTCATCCTCTGCACACCCAAAGAACTAAAGTCCCGTTTTCAAATCCTGACTCCAAAATGGCAGCAGTCCTTATTCCAATTCATAGGGACATGGATTAAAAGTGACATGTGACAAAGGAAGTCCTCCAGAAAGTTCTGAGCAAATACTGGATTTTGTTCATGTATTTCACTGGGTATGCTTTCTCTGCTTGAATTTGTCTTACTTAGCTTAATTTTCACATGAGGCCTGGCCCCACCTGCCCTCCAGCACCCCCTTACTCCACTCACCTGTCCCTGGAGCATAGATAATTTGCCCTGTAGAAGTGAGTGGACATGAGCTGATTCTTTTAATTTATTTAGCAAAGCCTGAAAACCATTCCATTTCAACTAAAAAAATATAAGAAAATAGAATGGGTGCAATGGTGGTAAGATTTTTTTAAAAAATTAAAATGCAGAGGACTATGTGGGAGGGAGGTATGTGACTATATCAGGTAAGATCTTGGAGACACTAGTCTAGGTTCCCAGGAACCATCCATAACATTCCTCCGGGAGAGTGAGGCAGGCAGGATCCCAGCCAGGGCTGCTTCTGGCTTCAGTGCCAGGAGAAAGGAAAGAAAGAGACGCACAATTGAAGAACAGAGCATGTTAATTACCTTCCTCAGGGGATCTTCTAGAACATGATGTGTATGTAAATTGGTACAATGAATATGATCACGGCAGGATTTAATTTCCATACAGAGGAAGGAGACAGGGCCTTCGGAGCCACTCTCTGAGATTTCCTCTCTCAAGTCCTGCTCTTCTCTGTCTTCTCCTCACTCCGAGCCAGCTTTGGATCCCTGAAATCTGTCCCTTGCTTCTCTTCTTTTGCTCTCCAATCTTTCGCTTGAGGGGGTGAAATCCTCTTGCTCCGTGAAAAGTAGGCTGACAATAACAACAGGGATCAGGTCACAAGTGTATCTGAGATCCTCTTAGGAAATCTGAGTGTAAGTTAGGGCAGAGAAAAGCAAGGAAATCAAAGACCCGGAGAGGAGACGGATGAGGTGAGAAGATGGAAGGAGAGGAAGAGGGAAGGCATATGACACCCTGCGGTATCAGGGACAGCCAAGACAGGAAGTTTTGCTATATTTTCAAATTGGGATTGGGCTGGCTGGTGATAAATACACAAGAAGAAGACAGACATGATATTGAGGCTATGGCCTGAACAAATGGAAAAATGATGGGAGAAAAGAAAGATCAAAGGATCCAAACCCTTGGCCAGTTCTTGGTTGTGCAGTGGGGTAAGCAGGATCGGGGTGACATTTACATTTCATCACGTAACTACGTTTGTGTTTGGGTTGTCTCTTCTTCACTGTGGAAGTGTTAAGTTCATTGATACAGGGTTTGTTCTAAACCTTCAGCAAAAAGTGTATATCTGGAGCAGCAGCAAGGGTCCCACCCCATTTCATCTCCATGCTCCATCTATCCTACAAATCTGACAATTAGAGAGGTCAAAGGCAGCCACACAGCTTTGAGGAAAAGCGTTATCAGGGTCCTCTTGGTCCTGGGATGATGGAGAATGTCTGGTCCACAGAGCCTCAAGCTGCTGGTACAGAGCCAGAGTGGGGAAGGTCACCAAGTACATCTGCAGGAGCCCCTGGGCTGTGGTCTCTGCATCTGCTCAGGCTCATTTACATGTGAAGGTAAACAGGTAAAAATATATTGGAAAACCATAGAAGCCATGAGCTGTTTCTTCTTCTTTTCCTTTTTTTTTTTTTTTTTTTTTTTTTCATTCTGGACAAATACAATTTATTTCACTTTTGAAAGAGACATCTTGTGAAAATGCAAATGAGAAAATGAACATAGAGCACGTGGAATAAACAGCTATTTCACCACAAGGAACAGATTTATTACTGTTAGATCAGTCCTCTCTCTCTCTATCTCTCTCTTTCTTTCTTTCTCTTTCCTTCTTTCCTCTTTATTTCTTGCTTTGTTTCTTTCTGTGTGCCTCTGACTCTCTCTCTCTCTCTCTCTCTCTCTCTCTCTCTCTCTCTCTGCAGGCTAAGTAGTGCTGTACACATTGAGCTTAAATCTCAGCTCATCTACTCAATCACCATGCCATTCTTAAGAGTCATTTCAACTCTCATGACTCCATCTTTTTATCTCCTAATAAAAATGGTGCCCACTGACTAAAGTGATACATTTATAGTGTCCACAACAGAGCTTAGTTCTGCAAGAAGTATTCAGCAAGTATTGATTGTTGCTCTCCTGTCATTTTTTCCCCAAAAGCACACACCAAAGAAAGCATTTAAGTTCAAGTCTTGGAGAAAGCCCTGAGAGGGAAGAAAGTGAAAAGCCCAGGTAATGAGTCTGAGAGGCAAAACAAGGGTGTGCGGAATGGTATTGGGGAAAGCCCCAGAGGCTGTTCTCAGTAGGGATTGGAAAATAGTGAGGAAAAGGAAAAAAGAATCACTGCTTCCACCTCATCACTGAAGAATGGAGTTGGTGGAGGCAACACAGCTAGTACCCTGAGCACCAATGTCCTTGGCCATCAGGAGGCTAGCACAGGATCTTTGTCATTTGAGTCAGTAACTCTTGCCTGTAAGAAGGAGGTTCCCTTTGCTGCTGGAGGAATCTGCCTCTGAAACTGTGAGACATGAGTACCAATTGTTGAGGATTTTGGTGGAGGAATAAGCAGAAGAGATATGAAGTGGGTGTTCTGCGAGCATTGCATCTCCCGCCCTTGCGCCTAAATGCATGCAGCACTCAACATGCAGGTACCTTTCCTTAGGTCAGCTATAGCTACTGTGATGGACTGAGTTATAGAACCTTCCCTAAATATTATGGTGGAGTCAGCCTCTGACAATCAGAGGTAAAATATTATTTGGATAAAAAGCCTTAATAGAAGCAATCAAATTAAAATGAGTTCATTAGAGGTAGACCCCTACTCAATATGGCAAGTGCTCTTAGGAGAAGGGGACAGTTAGACAGAGAGACAGACACTTATAAAGGATAGAAACTCCGTTAGGCCAAAGACAGAGGATGGAACTGAGTCACCCCTCATAGATGTGAGAAGGAGCCAACCTGTCAAAGCTTTGATTTTGCATTTCTAGCCTCTAGAACTGTGGCATGAGGAAATTCTGTCATTTAAACCACCTAGCTCACAATGCCTTGTTACCACACCTCTAGCAAACTTACAGTATTTGCCACATCTTCTGTCATTCCAGGTATCTCACCAACACATCCATTGGCTCTTTGGTGAAGTAGACAACTCATAGCCTATGGGGTTGGGTTATGAGACAAATGTGCAGGGTGGCTTGCCTTGGTGATTCAATAGCTAGCAATCTGGATTGGCTTCAGCTTGGAATTTCTCTGCTTGTCTTATCTAGGGTCACTGTGTGACTTTTGTTGTTAAAGCTTCAGCTGATTAGAAACTGCAAAATGCCTTCACTCCCCAGTCCTGTGGTTGGTCCTGGTTAGAACAGTTAGTACCACCATGACAGCTACATGACCAGAAAATTCCTGTCAGAGAGGCTAGCTGCAGCTCATCTGGGATTTTTTTTAATGGCAATTCACTCATTTTCTGCACTTTAGTAATGATTTTGTGAGGATAGTTTCCTAGAAGCTGTACTACTAGGTCAAAACCCACTGTTGAGACCTGACATTTGAAGTTTAAGAAGAAAAGTTTGTAGATGTCTCAGTCCTTAGTAGGCTGGCTCCAAAAGAAGGCGGTGTGGCAGAGGGACATCACAGAGGAGAAACAGTATATGGTTGGCCGGAAATAGCAAAGCAGAGGCGGTGAAGCAGCAAGCGATGAATACCACAGCAAGCAGCGAGGTAACAGCAGCTCTTCTACTGTCCCTTAAATTCCTCAGGGCAAGTAGTACTCCCACGCAAGCGAGGGCACCCTTCATCCCGCCCAGAGCTTTGCTGAACCAATCAGTGGACTAATTTAGTAATCACACACTCTAGATCCAGCCACCAATGAAAAGCCCACCTGTGACCACATGAGGCTTTGTGAGGTTATCTAGATATAAGCCCTAGCAGTAGGTAGGGTTCTCATGTATTACCTGAGTCTTACAGACATGTATTCTTCTTTAGCAGCTAATATGACTAGATATTTTCAGGATAATCTTTCCTTTGCTGTTTTTTTTTTCCTATTATTTACATTCAAGTGCAGAAAAAGAGAAAAGAAAAAAAGCCACACACTCTGCCTGACTGCATTCAATCAATTCCTAAATTAAGCAGTGCAAGTGGAAATATAATTTAGTACACATGTCCCAGAGGACCAAGTGAGCTATAGAAGCCTTAAGTGAGTTTTACCTCCAACTATTAAACATATCCCATTTCTTCTAGTTGGAGAGGGGAAAAGATGGCATTTTTTTATCTTTATTGGTACATTAAATATACACATCATGATTGCACTCCATAATGGGGATTTGTACCAGTATAAGACACAACTTAATTCTCATTTTTTCCCATAGCCCTACCCACCCTACCACCCCCCCATATACATAAAATTTGTTTCCTTACTTTTTTGTTACAATCTCAACATTATCCCCTTTCACCTTATTTTA
>PVIR01042878.1:0-12025 GCA_004026965.1 Petromus typicus | reverse complement strand
AGATATTTGAGTGTGTGAATGTCTGACCTTCTCCAGTACACTAGAGATGGCCTGTTGTTAAGGACAGCTTGCCAAAGGTCCATGTGAGTCTCTCTCTTTTCCTTCTTTCTTACCCTTCCTTTCATTGTGTTTTGTTTTGTTGAGTTGATTTGTTTTTGCAGCACCCAGGATTGAACGCAGCAGGGTCTTTGCACTGAGCAATATCCCCAGCCTAGACTCATCCCCAGCCACCCAGAGTGCTATTATATGCATGCACCACACCCATAACTGGCTTTGCCATAGATATTTCTAAAACTAGAATTAACTCTGTGGATTCAGACTAGACCTGGACCTGTTAGGTTGAAAAACTGTAGCTTTTAATACAGATAGAAGGATCTAGAAATACAGATATAAATGTGTGTATAAAACTGTCCACTGAGGGGCCGGGGAGTTAGCTCAGTGGTTCCGGCGCCTGTCTTGCAAGCGCAAGGGCCTGGGTTCGATTCCCCGGTAACCACATAACAATTCTGGGACCCACACCCAGCAGCAACCAGTACCACATACCACAGTGCCGGGCGTGGTGGCTCACGCCTGTAATCCCAGCACTCGGGAGGCAGAGGCAGGAGGATTGTGATGTGAGTTTGAGGCTGAGCTCAGGGCCAGCCTGAACCACAAAGCGAGACCCTGTCTCAAAAAAAAAAAAAAAACAAACAAAAAAAACTGTCCACTGAGCCAAACATGGTGATGCACACCTATAATCCCTAGCACCTGGGAAACTGAGGCAGGAGGATTGCTGTGAATTCAAGGCAAGTCTGAACTACATGGTGTGAGACCCTGATTCAAAAACACAAATAAAAAGCAAACCAACAAAAAACTCTTTTACTGAGAGAACCCATGAGCAGTCACATCTCAATAACCAAAAACATTTCCAGACTTTGGTTACTAATATCACATGCCACTAAAAGAAACCAGGTACAGGGCCAGGGATGTAGCTTAGTGGTGCTATGCCCCTATCTTGCAAATACAAGGTTCTGAGTTTGATTCCCAGTAACAGGAAAAAAACAAAAAATAAACAAACAAAAATAACAAAACACCACTAACAAAAGAAGCCAGGTACAGTAACGCTGGAGTAATGGCTGATTTTAGGACTAGGGAGAGAAAGTACAAGAGAAGCCTGGGTTGTCTCATGCCAAATAGTGAAGAAGAAATTAAAGAATGACGGGGACATGCTAACCAGACACAGAAGCCAGCTCAAGGGCTGTCACAGAGTTGTCTTGGACAATTTGAGCACTCAGGCAAATCCTAACAGCACTGGATTGTGACCTGTGAAATCGCAAGTCTACACTGATGCAAATAAATGAATACAAAGATTCCTAAATGATGGGATCTTAACTCTCACAGCACCTGCCTTTGGGATATTTATTAATTTCACAAAAGATGAGAGCAGCTTTATCCTGGAGATGCCAGGATGACAGCACATTGTATGAGCTGTGGTTTCTGAATGGCCTGGCTTGATGGAGTGAGTTGAGAATCAGGATGTCGTCCGATGCCACAGGTCTCCCTCGTGAGCTGTGCTCTCTGCAGAGTTGGTGGAAGCCTCTGAAAGGTGGGTGGGGTTTTGGCACAGAGCTGAGGTGCTGAGCAGGCTAGTGAGGCTTTGAGGAGATTGTATCACGGGAGGCCCAAGGCCGTGAGGCTGGGTGGGGCGGGAACAAGCCCAAGTTGGTGGTTCAGGGATCCTCTCAGTGGGAGATGGGGCTTGATGGGGCATGTCATGGTTTGGGTTGTGTGCAAGAGATAATGATGGTTTTGTCTCTCCCAGGCCCTGTCATTTCCGGATTCTATCTGGGTTATACCTTTGGTTTGAAACAATCTCTTTTCATCTGCTCCTGAAATAGCAAATTAAAAATATAAGGTTTAGTTTAGGTTTTTTTGGCACTGGCGATTTCTCATAGTTCTTATGATAAAATGTGAACTCTCTGCCACTCCTGCCCTTGAGTTAGTTGCTGTCCTCCACTCATCTCTGGCCCTTGGTCACTCCTCTGCCGCCCTCTCCCCTTGTCCCTTTCTCTGTACATACCAAGGCCTTTGACACTTTAAATCCTGCCTGTGTGCCTCCCACCCTGTCTTTGACCTGGGTGTGTACAGATTTCTTCAGATCTCAGCTCAAGGGTCACAAGAGGTTCTGTCCCTGACCCCCTACATCTCACCTCTGTGAGCAGGCTTCAGTTACCATCTGTCATTCTCCTTAGCTACATTTTATTATCGTTCCACTATTTTATTTTCTTCATTAATACTTAGTAGTGTCTAAACCGTTCTTATTTGCGTATTTTATTCTTTGTGCTCCCCGCTAGAATCTCAGCTCCTCAAAGGCAGGGATTTTGCTATATTGCTTTATGGATAGCATAGCGCATGGTGCAGAGGAGGGGTGTAAAGAATATTTATTCTGGAGTGAATAAGAGACTTTCTACCACAGCTTGCTGAATTTTTAGATAAACTGAGTGTTGGTTTTAGGACATAAGTATCTAGGTGGAGAGTGTGGCTAGATGAATGTGATTAGGTTGTGAGAAGCATGTTTTTGGGGCTGTCAGTCCTGATGCTAAATTTGGGACTCGAGCTCTGGTTGTAGCTACGGAGACCTATAACCCCAGCCGTGCCCACCAAGGTTACTAGGGGCCGGGGGAGGACAGGCCCTGTGTAGGGCAAAGCAGAACCTCTTGGGAGCGCTGGCTGGGATGGGGCAAAACGTGGATGCTGTGTGGGTTATGAGCGTAGACTTGCCAGGAGCCGGCCCGCCTGTCTTCGGGAGCCAAGCAACCGGCGTAGGAGTCCCACCTGGGAAAAATTTACCTGGGAGTGGCTCCCCGGGGCGGACCGCGGCCCAAGCGCCGCGGGCTTCCACATCGCCCCGCCCCCAGGCCAATGGCCGCTCGCAGGCAGTCGGAGGCGGGCGTGGATTGGGCAGGCTGGTACGGCGGCGGGCGCGGATTGGGCGCACGCGACAGGGCGGGGCTGCGCACACGGGAGTTTAGGCACTTGGCCGGCGGGCGGCGCTGAGCCCTCGGCTACGAGGGCGCTTGCTGGCGGAAGTGGCGACGCTGGCGTCCCCAGAGCCTACGGAAGGCGGCAGTGACAAGCCGGGCGCTGACGGCAGCGACCCGGGGGGTGGCGTGGACGCCCGCGCCGCGGGCTGGGGCATCACCGCGGGCCTCGACCCCGAAATGGCGCTGCTGGCCGAGCACCTGCTGAAGCCGCTGCCCGCGGACAAGCAGATCGAGACCGGGCCCTTTTTGGAGGCGGTGTCCCACCTGCCGCCCTTCTTCGGTGAGCCGGTTTGGGGGGGTGGGCCCTGGTCTGTTCCTTGATCATCCCCAAAACATCCCGAGTCCTATTTCCTACGTCCCAGATCTGTTTTCCTTGCACGAATCCCAGATTCACTTTACCCCGACCACTTCCAAATTGTCACTCCCAAAACATATCGTCCATCTTTTCCTCAAGTCCTCCGTCTCTCTCAGACACTTGACATTTTCCCTGTCCCCCAATCCTCCACTCCTTCATACACCCTCAGTCGCCCATCTCCCTCAAACACACTTGCACTCTTATGTTCCCTAGACGTGCTCCAACCCTCTACACTTCCTTCTAAACATCCCACCTCTTTTCTCCCCAAATTCTTCGTTGCCCACCCCATCATTCCTCCCTTTCTGACTGGTTCTCATGCCCTCAAGAGAATGAATGGATCCTCTCTACTCCTTCAGCCTCTCCCTCATGGGACTTGTGAATACTTTCCTCAGCATTTCCACATTTTGGAGCAAAGATCTTCACCACTACCTGCAAGGGTGGGGCAGGGTAGGGAGGGGGATTTTGAAGAAGAGCTTGCAAATGCCCAGGGCCCTTTTCTAGGGGAAGTCACCTAAACATTTTCCTCCACATTGGACTGGGGTAGGGTAGGGTGGGGACTGTTCTGTGAAGTGATGTTATACTCTTGAGTTCTTGGCATGAATCCCTCCTTCATTTGGGCTCTGGAAGAGGATGACCTCTTCCCCACTGGTCCTGCTGAAGAGGTCTTGGGAGCACTGAAAAGGTTGTCCCTAAGCCAGATTCAAACTCTCTCTATTCTGCTGCCACCGCCCAGGCCAGGCCCGGGATGGAAAATGGGAAGCAGAAGGCAATGCCACTGCCCCTGCCCTTTGCCTCTCCCTACAGTAAAGGGTGCAACCTGAGCCTCTGCTTGCATCTTGCCGGTGGGACTCTCCCAGTGACCTGCCCTGCTGGTTCAGTCAGGCCTCCAGGAAGATACCAGCGTCTGGGGCAGAGTCCATCCAAAGACCACAAACAGGCAGAACCTAAGACTGGTTTGCACTGAAGAGATTTGACTCTCGGAGCAGGCACTCGCTCTGCCCCTAGTTTGTGATTAAGCTTGATGAGGGCAGTAATTCCTACAGAGGTGGTTGTGCCCAGGCTGAGTCTATCTCAGTTTTCCTCTCCACCTCTTGGGTCTCAGTGTCCCCATCCAGGAGAGGAGGATGTCGATCTCATTAGCTGGGAGGAGCAGGAGGGGTGTAAGTGCCAGCGGCGAGTAGCTGGGCTGGGGGAGGGGTTTTATATCTGGAAGTTCCTGGAGGCAGTTTTGGTTCCTTCCCATAGTAGATGATTAATCAGTGCTGGGTCAGTGCACCTGCCTCGTTTATGCGTCTCAGACCTGGGAGCAACAAGTGTCTGTCATTGACATCCACTTCTGTGTCCCCAGTGCCTGGAGTGGTACCTGGCACATGGCAGGTGCTCAGTCAATACTGTTGAATGTACGAAACTTTCTCACTGTCTGAGCTTGAGGGAATACTGCATCTGCAGGTGAGAGGTTGAGGGCTAACTTGCATTAGCATGGGGGAGATATTTTTGTAACCAGGTTGTGTTTGTGAGTTTGTTCCCTCTTTGGTACTGTATTTGCAAGTGAGAGCCATTGGCCTGGACAGGGATTCACAGTCTGTCTAAGCCAGTGGTTCTCAACTGAGGACAATTTTGCTCCTTAGGAAACACCTGGCAGTGTTTGGAGACGTTTTTATCAACACGACAGGGACTCCTGGATGCCCCAGAGTGCTATAGCAGTGTTGCTAAGCATCTTACAATTCACAGTGTCCCCACCACGAAGAATGACCCAGCCCCATAGTCAGCAGAGTGGAAAAGTAGGATCCCAGGTATATGGCAGTTCTGCACTGGGGATTCCTTTTGGATATGACCATCCAGGCAGTTTGGGTGGACAGGGAGAGGTGACAGGTGGAGCCTGGGAAGAAGAGCATCCTGCCTCCCTTGTCCTGGGCTCTGAGGACCCTTGTTTCTGCAGAGGTCCTGTGCTGTGGGTGTCACAGCTGAGCACAGAAGCCCCCTTGAAACAAGCCCTAGTGAAGTTGGCTCATGAAGGGTTAACCCCCCAGCCCACACAGCTGTGCTGACAGGGCTGTTTACTGCTCACCCAAGAGGGGAATAATTCTTAGTACCTTGAAAGTGAAAGCAGTAATCCACTCTGAACCTTTCCCTTTCCAGGAAGACACTGAGGGTTTAAAACTTTGGTTTGAGGAAGGCTCATGTACCCTGGCTTTTCTCCAGGACTCTGTGTTGATGGATATCTGCTGTCAGCTCCATTGCAGGGACTTGTCTAGATTTGGGGATCATCTGCCTGGTCACCCGGATACTCAGAGTGATATGTTTGTCTCTCGGGTGGAGCTGGTCAGGGCTGATGGACACGAGAAGCCGGAAAGGCATTGCCGTGACAGTTTCTTCCAGATTGGGGTTTTCCTGTAGTAACACTGCCAGCATCAGGAGCCGTGTCACTCTTGGTGGTGGTGGTGGGGGGCTGCCCTGTGCTTTGTAAGGTGCTGAGCAAGATCCCAGGCCTCTACCTGCTAAATGCCAGTAGCTCTCCCTGTCCTGAAGTTGTGACCACTAAAACCATCTCCAGGATGCCAAATCACCCCTCACTGAGAGCTATTGCTTTAGAAATATACAGAAGAAAACCCAAAGCTATGTTTTTATTTATTTATTCTCTTGAGACAGGTTCTCACTGTGTAGTTCAGATTGGCCTTGAACTCATTATGTAGACCAGCCTGGCCTCACTCATGGTGATCCTCCTGCCTTGGCCTCCCAAGTGCGGGGATTACAGATGTATGCCATCATACCTGGCCTAAAGCTATGTTTTAAAAAAAAGATACTTAATTCTATAAGGGAGATCGATTCATTGAAGAAAAACTGAGCAAAAGGTAATAATGCCTGCTGTTTGTTGAGCACTTACTATGTGCTACTTTATGTAATTAGTTCATTAATCCTCCTACAACTTTTGGAAGTAAGGTTTGTAAGGAAAGATTCTGCTGGATTTCAGAGTATTTTCCTTGTACAGGTAGGCATGTATGTCCATCTCTGGAAAATACACACAACCTACTTTATCTAACAGTATAGCCTGACTATCTTTCCATGTCAGTCATCATTTTTCATACCTGCGTAAGAGTGCATTGTCTGGATGTGGTCATCATTTATTTAAGCTGTCCCTTACTGTTTGGACACTCAGGTTGCTTCTTACTTTTCACTCTGGTAGAAAGTGATGGACCAAACATATTTTTTAAATAGCAAAACCTTTATTAGTGTATTTTAGAGACATACAATGATAACATTCCTCATAAGGAATTTATACCTGTAGATGATATATATATCTTATTTCTTTGCTTTCATTCCCTTTGACTCCATTTCTCCTCCCTATATGCAAAGGTTTTCTTTCCATTCTTTCTTCTGTTTTCTTTTTTTCTTGTCCCTCGTTTCCTCCCCTGTCCTTGTTCCCCTCCCAGCTGAACACTTCCTTCCCATTTCCCAGTATCTATTCTACATTTTAGTCCTTCTATCCACTTTCGGTTTGACACATCAGAGAAAAAACACATGCACCAAACATCTTTGTGTGTGTTTCTTTGCACCGTTCTTTATATATTTCTCATTTTTAGAAGTGAGGTGGCAGAATCCCAGCATGTGAAGGCTTTTAACCTGTTGCAGCAGCCACATTTCTTTAGTCTTTGCAGGGTGTGGTTTGTCACAAACTTGGCTGGGCTCTGTAGGCGCTGATTCTTTCTGCTTCAGTGGGCGTGGGCGTGGGTCAAGATCAGCCTCCCGCTCACCTGGTTTAGGCATCCTCCTTTCGGGCTTGCCTTCTCTTACTATCTCTAGCCTGAGACTCTCAAGTTGTACAGGTTTTACTACATCCACTTAGAAGCCTGTCTTTTATCCATCTCTCTTCTCTCCCTTGACCTAGTAATTGGATCTTACTTGACTTATCAGTTTGCAAGATTGACTTCTGTGAAGTGTGCTTTCTCATTTTTTTTAGGTCAATTATACACCTGTCCTGGAGCATCAACAGTTGGCAAGCATAGACAGGGAGACTTAGATGCCATTTAGATGTCACTCCCTGCCTGGAAGCCTCAGTGGCTCCCTATTCCCTTATCCTCAAGTCTGTGCTTTTGACTTTCTGAATGGCTTGCAGCCCCGCAAATGGCACCCCCTCCTCTGCTTCCGAAGCTCCCCATTGCACCACCGTCCTTTTTGCCTGGTGAATCATTCTGCTCTCAGCCCACCCCTTCCTTTTGTCTGGCTGGGTTCTGCTTCACCCAGAAAATCTTTTCCGACTCCTCTGGGCTCAGAACCTGTTCCATTCGGTGACTTCGAGTTATTTCATTGCCAAGCATGTAGTGTGTTTAAATACTTGCCGAATGCTTTCGGTTGCTTCTTGTTCTGGGTTCTTGCTGAAAATTCTTTGCCTCCCTGCCTTTTCAAATTAAAATAGATGATTTAAAGCACACGACTAAATTGAAATATATAACCCCTTTCATATCCTTACTCAGCAGACATTATTAATCAATTATGATACTTTTCCATTTTGAGCCTACGTGCAACCTTGGTGTCTTTTCTTATTCTTTTTTCCCCCCTTTCTTCTCACTTCCTCTCTTTTTTTTTCTTCTGTGGTAGTAGGGACTGAACTGAAGAATTGCAGTGCTGGATTTCTGTGCCCAGTCAGCTCATCTTTGCTAGGGCTATTGCACTGAGCTTCATCTCTAGCCCTCTTTTGTCTTTTTATTTTTAGACAAGGTTTCATTAAGTTGCTCAGGCTGGGCTCAGACTTGCAATTCCAGCTGGACGTAGTGGCATACACGTGTAATCCCATCACTGGGAGGCAGAGGATCACTGTGAGTTTGAGGCCAGCATGGACCATAGAGTTTGTTTAAGGCCAGTTTGAACTACATAGTGAGTCTCTCAAAAACTTGAAATCCTCCTGCCTCAACCTCCTAGAGTACTGGGAGTACAGATGTGCACCGCTATGCCAGGCGGCCTTGACATCTCTCTTAACACAACCAATCCAGGTCCGTTAGAATTGGCACTTGAGATGGCATCTATTTGCGGTCCCTCTTTAGAAAGAAACCAGAGACAGAGAAGCTCAAGGTAATGACTTCTACATCTCCGGTCCTGAGATCCAAATTCCGGGACAGATATTTCTTCATTCATGCCTCTTAGCACTGTCAAGTGAGTGTCAGTGGACTCTGGCTTCACAGTTGCCTGCTATTCATCATACTGTCCTAGAGCAAGCCCAGAAAGAGAGGTTTTATGGTCGCTTTTGATTCATAGCTTGCTCCACTTTGGTAGTCTAGAAGCACAAGTTTACCTTCTTATTTTACAGCCAAAAAGAAAAAAAGAAACTAAAAAACTGAGGCTGGAGAGGTTAGAGAGGTCAGGTGACTGGCGAGAGTTGCAGTCAGTGAGCAAGCAGAGTAGCCAGGCAAGACTGCCGGTCCTGTGGACTCCTCACACGGTGCTCTTGTGCCTTCCTGGTCCTTGCTTCCTGTCCTGCAGAGGGGAGCGACCCTCTGAGACCAGCGGGCTGATTGGCCCCTGAGGAAGTCCCGCAGCTCTGCGGCACTGTTGTGACCTTGCCATACAGTAGGTGGCCTGGGATCCCACCAGATATGCGGCTTTCTATTAAGCCTTGTGATTCATCACCGCCCAAACTGGATGACTACCTCTTATTTATATGCAAATTAGAAGGGCTTGGTGGGGACATCACCCTTGGGGTGCGGAGCCCCAGAAAGTCCAGCTTTCCTTTAATTAGGACCTGCGCTAAAAGCTTAGAAGCAATGCCTCCAACTCTCGTTGGTCTGTGAGGAAACTGAGCAGCAGGTATTTTCTGGGGTGTGAAGTCACCTGCTACATCCTGCCGTGTTTGTTTTAAGTGGAATACAAAAGTATGTTGAGGACCAGCGATAAGCTCCCCAAATGTACGATGAGTTTTGTCTCTGTATCGACAATCCCAAGAAAGACAAATGAAAAACTCTCATTCACCCTTCCAGTGTAGCAGGTGAATTCTTACTTTCGTTGAGTGTCTGCTGAGCACAGTTTCTAAAGGTGGGGCCACCGACTGTCAGCTGAGAGGGACACTTGAAAGAAGAAACCACGTCTGGTGGGGAGAGGGAGCCAAATAGACAGTTTCTGCTGTGGTCTGTACCATCTTGAAATTATCATTGCTTGGAGGTACGTTTGCAAGGACATACGGAGTGAGGCTCCATGAGCCATTCGGAGCGCCCTGTGGGTGACACCTGCACGGAAGGTCACTTGGGTTGAGTAGAGTTTAAGGAAGTAGGAGAGGCTGCCACAGCCCACTGTGTTTCCTGTCAAGCTGGCTGTTTTTGAGGCTCAAAGATGAGAAGTCACTTTAAACCTGACTCTTTCCCTGTGACATCCATGCCCCGAACACCCCAGACAGATAAGTGGAGAGAAACACGACATTCATATCGCAAAGCCCCCTGCTAAGTCTGGGTGACCCGCTGTCAGGGTGTCAGGCCAGCCACTACCCAGTGCTTCTGTCTGAGATGCAACCCAGCAGAGTGCAGGCTGTTGGCAGCCACCTGCCCTGCTTCTCATGGTAGAAGGGACCTACTGAGAGAAACGCCCAGTGCACGCTATGACTTGCTGGCTCTGGAGCGGCTGCTGCACTGTGGCTCCCTGAGGGACTGGCTTCGGCCCTCCTGGGGACCAGTGACATGCCTGGCAAAGGTAAAGGGCAGGTGGCCAGCCATTGCAGAACTGAAGGGGACCAGGAAGAACGCATGGCAGAAGGCTCTGTGACACACACTGTGTGGTCACCATGCTTTGAGTGGCTGCTAGGGACAGTGCCGAACCAGATGTCACTTACTTCTAATCGTCACGAGAACCTTGAACAGGGAGAAGGATTGACAACACTGAATTGGAGAGGAAACTGAGGTTCAGAGAGATGGAGGGTTGGACAAAGCGACAGAGCTGGAAGGTGTCCCGTTGATGTGTGGTCCCCCCCACCATAGAGATGGTCCCATCCCTGCCCCCGTGCTTGTGGGGGCGGGGCGGTGATAGGAAGTTCTGTGTGGCAGGACAGTGTGCTTATTTCACTGAGCTTATCAGGATGAGATGATGGGTTCTGGTCTTAGGTTTCATTGTTTCAGCCTAAAACCCAGCTGGGCGAGTGAATGCTAATCCTTTTGTTCCATTCTTAGGGTGGTACTGGGTTCACAGTCTTTCTTTTTCCCCCTTTTTTGTTGTCATAGAGTTAACTGCATCCCAGCTTTTTCAAGTCCTTACTGTGGATCAGCCCTCACCAGGGTCCTGTGAAACCTCAGCTCTTCCCACCCTGGCAGTCATGCAGGTGGGTGGGTGGGCGGGCATGCAGGCGGGTGGATGGGCAGGCAGGCAGGCGGGCAGGCAGGCGGGCAGGCGGGCGGCCGGTCCCTGCTGGCCGGCTGGCAGCGGGCTTCCCCCGTCTCTGGGCTGTAGAATGCCTCATGTTCCGCAGTGCTGCTGCTTGAGGGTCCTGACTCCTTCCATTCTAAGACCCTTTGGTAATGGTCTGGAATCTAAGTGAGGTCATAATTTTATGACTAGGAGCGTGCTGCTGTATTGCCCATTTCGGTCATCAGTCTCTCCGTCTCCTGCCTGTTTGTTTTGGCCGAGGCAGGAACTCCAGAGTCGTGTTCCCACTGTCTCTTCCTCCTTCTCCATTCCTGGGATCAAACCTAGAGCCTTATGTTCGTTCTCTCTCTCTCTCTGTCTCTCTCTCTTTTTTTCGTTTTTTTGTTTTGTTTTGTTTTGTTTTGTTTTGAGACAGGTTCTCCCTGTGTATTCCAGGCTGGCCTCACACTTTTGGCAATCCTCCTGCCTCTTCCTCCAGGTGCTGGGATTATAGACATGCTCCATCATGCCCAGATCCTGTATCTCCTTTCTTAAACATGGAACTCATTACTTTCTGGATTTCTTCTCTAGAGAAAAAACTTTGTCTGTTGCAAATATAAAGATGATGATTTCACGTATAATAATAAGCATAAGTAATATAACTCTTCTATGGCGTGTTACAGACTTTACGCATGCAATCACTTACCTGGAGACAGGCTTTTGTGAGGAAAAGGAAATGTTTATTCCAGTGAACAGAGACTAAGATCAAAGATACATTTTAGCAGCTAGCTGGGAAAAGCCAAATGTGTTACATCTGTGAGCAGAGGGGCTGACATTGAGAGAGAGAAATAACAGCAGTGAGCTGGGAGAGAGTCCATTGGTATGTAGATGGGCTGACACAGAGAGGGAAATATTAGCCCCTGGCTGGGGAAGGAATTGGGCTTCAGATAGGTATTGAAGAGGTGAAAGGATCCTGGGTGTGTGTTTATGATTGAATCCAAGAACAGTCAGCGCGGGTGTGTGGACAGTCACTGGGCTTCATGCCCCAGAGACTGTCTCGTGGCCATCTGTACTGTGTACTGAGAAATAACCTGTTGTTGGCTGACAGTAGCCTGTTTGCGTTGTCTTGGTCGTTCGCACAGGCCTCACTTTGAACACTTACTAGGTGTCAGAAGCTGTACTGACATCCCGCTGTCCCCTACTTTGGTATTGGGGGTTGGACCAAAGGCCCTTCGCATTGAACTGTTGCCCCAGCCCATCTTTTATTTTTTATTTTGAGACGGAGTCTCACTCTCACCAATCCCTAGCGTGGCTTTGAACTATGATCCTC
>PVIR01042877.1:0-11556 GCA_004026965.1 Petromus typicus | reverse complement strand
GGGCGTGGTGGCTCACGCCTGTAATCCCAGCACTCGGGAGGCAGAGGCAGGAGGATTGTGATGTGAGTTTGAGGCTGAGCTCAGGGCCAGCCTGAAGCACAAAGCGAGACCCTGTCTCCAAAAAAGAATGAGAAAAAAATCTCTAACTTGTCCCTTGCATTTTGCTACCCTTTTTTTTCACTGCACGAAGACAGATAGAACTGTTGGAACAATTTTTTTTTTGTACCAGGAATCGAACCCAGGGCCTCACGCTTCTCAGGCAGGCGTTGTACCGCTGAGCTGTGTGCCATGTTGTTCTCCTGTGTTTCCGGAATTTATGAGCAGTCCTTTTATTTTTCTTTCCATATTGGGGATCAAACTTCGGACCATGTGCTTGTAAGGCGGACACAGCATCACTGAGCTAAATCCCTGATCCTTGTTGCCAGAGTTTGTGACTTAGATACATTGTTTCCTTTTTAAGACTTGCTAGAAATTCTCATCTATTTGGAGAATACATACGTGTTCTCTCATACATAATCTAATAATCACTAATAAAGTGTTCTGAGAATGAGAATTAATGTAGGATATTTATATATATATTATTGAGTAGGCTTTGTATTAATTCACATATTATTTCTGCTAAGTTTTGCAATTCCTTTTATGTTTATATGCTAGTGTTCAGAGAGAGAGTAATTCATACTTGCCCTGCTTGACTAAACACTTGTTAAAATAATTTTAGGCTTATAAAAAGATTGCACAGGGGCCCGGGTTTATCTCAATGGTTCTGGCACCTGCTTCACAGGCACAAAGTCACGAGTTCAATCCTTGGCACTCCCCCCCCCAAAAAAAAAAATTACAATACTGCAAGACTAGTAAAGAGAATTTCTGTATCCTATGTCTTAGCAATTTTAGTTTAATTGCTTTATTATTCAGATTCTCTCACTGTGTGTATGCACTGACATCCTTTTCCTATTGACTTCTCTATATGTTGTGGACCTATCCCCTTTTACCTATATCCTTCAGTGTATAATATCTCAAGGCAAGAATATTCTCTTACCTAAATTATAAGGTATCTTAAAATGAGTGTTATTAGTTGGTTTTTAAATTAAGAGTAATTGTTATCTGTAATGAATCCTGTTACAGAGCTTTAGTGCACCACAAACTATGTGACCTACTGTTCTTTTTCTCTCTTCTCACCCATTCTTTTTATGACTTCTTAATAATAACAGAGTGCAGAGACTGATGAATTATGGGATGGTGCTGATTGTAATATCTGACCACTGATGAATTACAAGACTTTGTACATTTATACTACCTGCCGATGTGTTTCAAACTGATACCTGACTTTCCTTACGATGGCTGCACAGAGGGTTTTCAGAATACAATTTTTGTTTTTTTAAAATTTCACTTCTTTTTGCATAACCATAACATGTTGTACCTCCATAAGAGAGATTTCTATGAATTGCTTGGGATCCAGTATTCAAATATACAAATGGATATAGAAGCCTTAACTTAAACCTTCAGGGGACAAATGCATGTTCATCATATTTAACATCTGTCCTCATTTTTTTTTTTTTAATAAATATGTATCCCTGAAAGCCTGTGCAGTGTCAGGGACCATCTGTCTCACCCCAAGACATACACGAGGCCAGTGAGACTCCAAATGGCAGAAAACAGATGTATTTACACCTTTTCGGTCAGTACCTCGAAGCAGCTCTTGGAGGAGGAAGACGCGTGCCGGCAACAGCTGCTGCGCACGCGTGATGCTGTACAGGGGTGAAGGCGAAGGAAGTGCTAGAAATCATGTGGCTCCAGCAGTAACCCATCCGAACAGAATCCATCGTCTCTCAGAGACAGTTGGGTTGGAAAGCCCAGCTTACCACATGATCTTTTTTTTAATCCTGCAAAAATAAGAATAGCTCTTCTTAATCTATTTCAAGTGAAACTTGGTTCTAAAGGGTTGCTCCATGTTCTAGACTTTAGATTTTTGTAGTAGAATTTTTTTTTTTTTTGAGAACTTTGTAGTTCAGGCTGGCCCTGAGCTCAGCCTCAAACTCACAGCAATCCTCCTGCCTCTGCCTCCCGAGTGCTGGGATTACAGGCGTGACTCTCCACACCCAGTATTGTATGTGGTTACTAGGGGATTGAACCTGGGCCCTTGTGCTTGCAAGACAGGAACCACTGAGCTAAATCCCTGTCCCTGCAATAGAGATTTTTAAGCAGTATTTCATAGGTATTTTATTGAATTAATCACTCAAGTGAGGATAAAGTTTTTTAAATGCTTTGACATAATAATGTATAGAGCGAAGATTTTCATCAGCACAGTTACATCATTTTAGGTCAAATATTCATACACATTAGCTTTTAAAATTAATATAGTTTTGTAGTACATTCATTTTGTGGAATTGGTGCATATACATATTTCATAGTGATCATTTGTAACCCCGTTTTCCCTACTCGTGCCTCCTCCTCCTCTCCAAACCCCATTCCCTATCTCCAAAACGTCTACCTCACTGCTTCCTACCACCTGTCTTTTCTTTCTTAAAGTATTTATATTTTGCATTTCTCATACAACAGAAACCACTTACATTTAACCTCTGTGTCGGATTTATTCACTTAGCATTATGTTTCAAGACCCGTTCGCTTTCCTACAAATGGCTGAAATTTATCTTATGGCCGGGTAGCACTTCACTGCTGTATGCCGTACATACTGTTTTGTGGACACAGCAGACAATAGTCAATATCAGAAAGAGGTTGGGCTGTTCTCATGGAGATAGGAAATCTAAAAACTGATCATTAAAGTTACATGCTTGCTGTTAATTAGTCAAACATTTTTGAAAGTAACATACTGTGATTCTTGCCGAAGTCCTGTTTTACTCAGACGTGTGTAACTTCCCACTCCTGTTGCTCTCCTCACTTGTGTGTGTGTTCATTTCTTTATGAGTACTTAGGAGTAGGTGTTAGGAACTTTGGGCCCCACTCTGTAGAGATAAAAGAGACTATCTAGTAGAAAAATACTGAATGAAGAATTAGAAGCCTTCACCTCTTAATTTTGCCTGCTGTGATCATTGTGTCTCCTGTAAGTTTCATCTGAAATTATCCATCCATCCATCCATCCATCCATCCTTCCAACCTTCCCTCTCTGACTCCCTCCCTCCCTTTCTTCCCTCCCTCTCTCCATCCAGCTATCATCTTTTGGCCTTAGTGAGTAACCCTGATCTAGCGCTGAACACAAGCATCACTTAGCAAATGTGAGATACTTGCTTTTTATTTCAAAAGAGACACAGTGACTAGCATTTGTTTGAGTGTTTCCAATTGGTATTTATAAAACAACTGTTACTCGATCTTATTATGTAAGTAAATAACATTGGCATATAGTAGTCTTGCAGAAGGCTCATTCCTTAGCTGAGTTCAATTAGGCTCTTGGTTTATTAAAATGATAGTCCAAAGTCTTATAAGCAAAGTTTTGAAGGAAGAACAGATGATAAATCCGATCCTCCCAAGTCTGTCTTATGTTACTGTTGGTTCTTGATAGCTAAACTCTCGTTTCCTTCCAGGTATAATATAATGGACAATGTATTTTCATTAGAATATATATACTTATGTATACATTTATGATATATTTACAATAGTTTGAGTTTTCAAGTCTTGTACTAAGTAGAGTACTGAAACCATTCCATAGTTTATTGCATTTTAATGTGAGTCTAGGGATTTTTAAAAAAATGAAATTTGTTATATACTGTATGAGAAGTCAGCAGGCATGACGTCCTGCAGAAGTCTGACATGATTTATGCTATGCGAGTCTCTTTTTCTGTCACATGTGGCAGAATTCGAACATTATCTCATATTTTCTAATGAAAATCTTGTACATCTTGAGTCTGTAATTTAAATTGGCATGCATGTCAAGTATGTTTCAAATTAGACAATTTTTGTTGAACCAACGTATAGATTTCTCTGGTAAGGAGCACTTGGAATTTAGTTCATGAAAACTTAAAAATGTCCCGAGGATTAACCTGCTCTTTCACATGCAGGAAATGTGAGTTCCCTTCAGTTGCTGCCTAAAAGAAGACACCCCGAATGTAGAAGGTATTGGGGTTCCTAGAATTTATTCTGAAAGCGAAACAACTTCATGTCAGTCTTTACTGTTCGTGTGAGCTCACGCTGCCATCTGCTTGGTCATGGTGCCTGCTCACAGGACATGATTGATTGAAAAACAGGGCTTATACAGTGTGTTTATAGAATTCCCCTCTCAGACTGCAGATACTTATTTTACTCTGAAGATGATCATAGTAATAGAATCATTATTGAGCTTTCATCAGAAGAGGCAAGGTACATGTAAGGATTTAAGAATATAACATTGGGCAGAGGATTTAGCTCAGTGGTTCTGGCGCCTGTCTTACAAGTGCAGGGGCGTGGGTTTGATCCCCGGTAACCACATTCAACAGTGCTAGGCATGGAGACTCATGCCCACCAGCAATAGGTACCACATACCATGATGCCGGGCATGGTGGCTCATGCCTATAATCGCAGCACTCAGGAGGCAGAGGCAGGATTGCTGTGAGTTTAAGGCTGAGCTCAGGGCCAGCCTGAACTACCAAAGCAAAACCCGTCTCAAAAAAAAAAAGAATGTTAATGTTAGGTCTGTTAAAAAAAACCCAAACACCCTTTACATTTGCTTTGTTTCCTACAAGTAAAACCAAAATCTTTATGCTATTATGTGGTATTCACCATGACAGAGTTTAATGACTTACCTAGGATGAAACATAATTCTTTCCTATCTTCTTAAAAATTCCACAAGAATTCCTTTGAACATTAGTGGTGAGGTCATTTCAAAGTGACCTAGAAGGAATTAGGTAATAAATGTCTCTGGCTTCTGTATTTCTTGACTAGTTTTTCATAAGGCTTTTCAATTAGAATTTAACTCAGAATGAGCATAATGATGACACAATGAAAAATATTTTATAGGGAAGATTGTGAGGAACGTTGCTAAAAGTTTAATAGTGATCATCCAACAAAATCTTCAGATCTGGGTGTAGTAATTCGAGTTGCATATGTTCATATTATCTACAGTTCAGCATACACGCTGGCCCCGGCTCTCTCTTCTGCTCCCCCAGCGCCACCCATTCCAGTAGAGAGGTACAGCTGTGGACTTTTGAAAGGGGAGAAGAAAGTCGCAGGTGAAGACAGCTGGACCACGGACTTGTGCTGCGTGACTTCATATTTTCATTCTTCTGCTACTGAGGAAAGATTAAATAGGCTCATTTCAAAAGAGCAGCTGACACTCACTTTACAAAGTCAGTCATTACGTCAGTCCCTTTCACTCTCTGGAGCCGGTCGATTTTCTTCCGAACGGATGTGGCAGAGGTCCAGTTCGTAGGCTCAGGGAGATGTGGGTGACTCTAGGTCGGATCTATGCCATGTCTACCCACTAAACCCTGTCACCCCAGCCCAGCCTTTTTCCTTTCTCTGAACTCCGTTAGCCAGGGTCTTCTTTACTGCAGGCCTGTTTACAGCAGTGTCTGGAGATTTATATTTTATTTTGGCATTGTGGGGCAGGGAAAAATAACCAGGGAAATCTCCTTGTTCTACATGTTGTTATTGCCTGGAAAGGAAAATCTAGATTTTTTTTTTCCTTTTGAGTCATTTATTGGCATGACATGTTTCTGTTTTATACACACTGTACCAGGTACTTCAGGCTGGCCTTGAACACACTATCCTCCTGCCTCGGCTTCCAGAGCTCTGTGATTTTTAGCCATGTGTCATCACCGCCTGGGTTAACGTTTTCAAATTCTTGACAGTAAATGAGCTGTGTGGTGGGAGACTGTCCTGTGCAGTATTCTGTACACTAAAGTGCGGCGGAGGCCTGGATGTTCCAGACTGCGAGCTTTTGTGTCAGAATTAGTTACTCTATTGGGTATTTAGGTTGTCTAACTTGACAAAGTAAAATCACGGAAGCTGGCTACTGTGTGCCAACAGAAACATTTTCAAGTTGAAGGTGTTTCTGGGTATTAGAGATGGCTTGAACTTTCCATTTTCTGGTCATTTGTGCATGAGATCAGATGCTTGCTTTTGAGCGATTGGACAAGTAGTCTTGTTATTTAAATCTGTGTTTTTCAAAGTGCAAGGTGCAAGACTCTAGCAATATTCTTTCCCAGTTTAATTAGTGAATTTTAAAATCAGGTAGAGGGTGACTTGTATTTTTTATTTTAATGAAATTGAATAGACCAAAATGCAGTTCTGAAACTGGTTCTCCAGCCCAGCAGCAACAGCACTGCCTTTCTGAAATATGGACTCCCATATTCCACAGACCCACTGGAGTAACGAAAACACGACATGGCCATAGGGGGGAGCAGAGGTTATTACAGAACAAAAGCGCTGATTATTTACTTAATATAAAGCATTATTGTTTCAACCTTGTTTATACCCATGTACCCACCAGCTTGGACCTTAACATACTTTTGCATGGGTGACATTCAAAAGCTTTTTGAATCTACTATTTTTAATATGAACAATGATGTCATGTTCCTGGTTGTGTTTTTATTTAAGATTGAGTGAGTGTGTGTGTGTGTGTGTGTGTGTGTGTGTGTGTGTGTGTCTGTGCATGTACACATACACTGTTCTGGAACTCGATCTCAGAGCCTTGTGCATGAGAGGGAAATGCTATCTCCTTGAGCTGTGTCCATAGGCCCCTGGTTGTGCCTTTGCTTTGTGTTGATACCCTCTTTAAAGTTTTCTTTGCAGTATCTCACTTATATCTTGCTTTTGTCTAGTTACCTTTGATATGTTTGTGTACCTTCTTTGTATCCTCTCTACTTTAGGTTCAGAATTGTATTCATTGTTAAAACATTATGTTCAAGATTTAATGTGTAGTCAAGTATGCTCAATTTATTGGAGAAATTGCTGCTAATTAGCAGGATTTTTCTTTTGAATGTTCCAACTTTCAAAGTTAAAGAAGGAAATACTGAAGTTTTACCAATGTGCTTTTCCCCTTCATTGGTTGTCTTCCAACTGTCAGATGTTATAGAAAAATTTCATTTGTGTATAATTAAGTCACTGAGTCTTATTTGTGTGCAGATACTCATAGCATGTCTTAAATACCAGGAATAGAATTTTGAGTAAAATGTGTGTACCACCGAAGTTCCCACTTGTATTTATGACGTGTAATTGTAGCTTTAGTCAACCTAGCCCAGGGCCAACCAGGTAGAGGAGGCAAAGCTCTTGGACCATGCTTAAAAGATGTGCTAACTTCAAGGAATATGACCACAAATAGAGAAAAATCCTGCTACATACACTTGTGTTGGCTTCTTTGGTCCACAGTATGCAATTCAACTTTCCAGAGACAAGCAGCTTGAAAAATAAATATTGTGCTTATTTGTATGGCTGAGAGGCCGCAACCAATGAACAGCAGACGATGTCCTATCAAGACTTGTGTTCAGTCGCCTCTGGCTAGTGTGAGACACCTTTTGCCACATAACCACACCTTTGCTCTTTGCCATGTGATTACTCCATTAATTTTTACTTTGTTTTTCAAGGCTGGCACAGTGAGTCTTTTTCTGCAGTTCGGAACATTACGGGGGTGTTTCAGAAAAGGGGGAGAAAGAGCAAACATTTCTAACTCTGTGAAAATGAAGGGCTTTATATCACACAGCATCCTGCTTGTTGGTTACATCACGCAATATCTATAACAAAATTGCAAACGATTATTAACTGCAAACGAAACTCACATTAGTTATTTTGATACATACGCTATAAATATGACATACATGTATTTGTTAATGTTAAGTGAATTATCCTCTAATTTTCTGTGCATTTTCCCCCCTTTTCCATGAAGGCCTTATCTCTTTGGAGCGGGATGTTTTTCCATAAAAGCTCCATGGTGAGTCCCCGTTCAGTCCCGCATGCCTAATTCATTTGCTGTACTCTCAAAAACTTTTGTTTTCAGTTGCATGGCCTTATCACAGATAGATGCACCAAGCTGTTGTAGATCAGATATGAATGTTGATCTTTAAGCTTATGAAAAAGTCGTTTTCTGGGTTTTGCTTCATTCCTTGAAAAATTTTTAAAGATCAATATATATGTTTCAAAAAAGAAAAATGGAAAAATTAATTCCCTCATAATGCTGGTGGTTATGACAAGGTTGACACTTGGTTTTGAGTTTGAATATTACAGTGATACAAATTCCTCACATATTATGCTTAATGTGGAAGAGTTAATTTATTCTAAATATAAATATACTTCATGTATAACAAAAATGCCCTATAAAGTTTTACTATTTCATTTGGTCCTAAAGAGATAACATTGAGTTCTCTTTTGAACAGTTTAGTTTTTTCAGGAACTACATGACGAGGAAATACATACAGTATTTCATATAAAATGCATAAATGATTTATGATTGTACCCGTGTTCATCAGAACTGTTCCTCATAATTTCAGTGTGCTCATGAGTATAAAGCTCCTGAAAGTCTATCTTTATTCTTTTTGTTAACCGGATTTCTTCTAAAACAAGCAAGATACATGGGCCTTAGTTAAAAACTTAGAATGAGCAGTGAATTTTAAGCGGTACCTTCAGCATATGACAGTTTCTTTGTATAGCAAACTTAGAATTAAATTCCATTTTAGGGTAAATTCTTCATTTTAAGTACAAAGAACAGTGTTTTAGTATGTTAATAAAGATGGAAGTTTTCACATAGAACTAAAGATGTTGTAACAAATGTTGTATGTTGAATAAGAAAGTCCACTCCCCCAACAGCTTATGTACTCCTCACATTTAAGCAAAAGCACTTGTCAAGCAGAAATGATTTGAGGTTGAAACAAGATTAAAAGAGCCAGATTAAAGAAAGGGTTATATGAAATATAGTAGTCTCTTAAATCACTGCCTGTCTTTTAGAAGACTGCTTTGTGGTTTGTTTGATGCCATCGTTAGCTCACAAGAAACTCGTTTTTAGTCACTTATACTAGACTAAAAGGTCCTCCTTTAAAATATGTTACATTTCCAGGGTGCATGTTTTTTCCATTAAGATCTTAATGAAACCTCAAATTAAGGCAGCAAAATGAATATAAATTTGACAACTTCTTCCATGCTTTTTATAAGAGCTTCTTTGTTTTAATAGTTTTTGATATTTTTCCATTCAACTTGAGAATGTTTATTTTCTGTTCTGAAATAAGTTATACTAAATAAGCATTGATGGCACTTCAGCTGTAGGAAAAGATACGTATTTTGGATACAAAGAAAATTTATAATTTCCCTTATAATGTAAATTTCTTTTTTTTAAAAAATAAATTTCAAGTTGTAGCATTTGTACTTAGTTAAGATTTTGCTTTTGGAATGTCATAGTTTCTATTCATTCTTTATTCTGCACTAATGGGGTTTAGTTCTGTAAATTCATGCAGCCTCAGATGAGAAAGTTTTTAAATAATGTCTTTCTCTTGGATATCAGAGGAGTTTGTCAGAAAGTAAACTGTGCAGGCTGCCCTGGACCTACCAGTCAGTATAGATTTTCCCAGTGTTTGTATTCTCTAGGTCAGGGGTGGCGAACCTATGGCGCGCGTGCCACAGTTGGCTGTTTGTTAACATTGAAAACTCTAAAAGCTTCACCATCGCTGCTCTAGGTATCGTTTAGTTTGGAAGGACTGCATTAAATATGAACAAATTACATGGGAACATACTAACTAGAAATTTAAGAGAAACAACAAGTGCAAATTTTTAAGTTTTGATTTCAGTGTTACCAATGTGAATGTGGTATTATGCAAATTGCTTTTGAAAAATACACACATGCATATAAAAGATGGCTAGGAAATAGTCCATATGAAAATATCCTTCTCTGAACATTTTCTTTTTGTATTACTAAAGGTTAAGTTTAAAGAAAAATTAAAATTTATATAGTACTTGATTATATTATAAATAGTTCACATAAATCTTCTGGAGACTTAAAATTTTGCAGTTTTTTAAATGGTAAGATTTACATGGAGAGTCAAATCTTTTCTAATTTTATGCAAATCTGTTAGACCTTTAAGGATAGCCTGTGACAAAATGGAATACTTTTATGTAGATTATTAATATTTTACTTAGCATAAAATATTTTTAGTTCTATCTCCAAGGTCTGATTTTAGAAAATACAATTGAAAGTGAGTGAAGGCTTCTAAATTCTTTTTCAGAGTTTAATCATAGGGAAAGAATATAAGGAAAATAATTTAACCAAAAGCATTGTCCAGCCTCTAATTCTTCAGTTGATATGGTATATTCCATTTAAACTGGAATATTGACTGTTCACTAATATTTTTGAGAGGGAACAAATTGGTGCTTCTATCTCGCGATAGCCCCTTCCCGGCCGTGTTCTTCCCACCGAGGCAGCAGGCTGCATTGCTGCTTACCGTGCCGTCTGCGTTTACGCTGCGTGCATCTTGTCCCATCATACATAGTGAAGCTATCCAGACGGAGATCGTTGTCCTATATGTTTTAAGAAGCTGTCAGGTTTTTTCTTTTTCTTTTTTTTTCCTGTTTGCAGTTGGGAGTGTGGAGAAAAAAAACAGGCAAGAGAAATTCAATATGTTGATCTGACGGGTAACATAATGCAGTAAAAGCCAAAGAGGGAGAAGGGAGCTTCAATAGCCTGTATAAATATTTTTGAAATTCTAGGAATATTACTCTCTCTACACTTGTGTTGGTAGTGACTCGCGTTCTGTTGCTTGAATGTTAAGTCTTTTCTCAGGAAAAAAAATGACATTTTAACTCCTATTTTTAAAAATTTAGCACCTTAATTTTTTTTTGTTTTTATGTCTGTCTTGTCATATTAATTTTTGTATTCAATTGAGTAAATATGATGTTTTATGATCATCATTATTTTTCCCACTGTGGTGAATGTGGGATTTATTCCATTTTTCTTTCATGTTTTGCCCAAAGTGAAACCGAATTTACGAAGAAAATTAAGAATCAGGTTATTTATGAAACATGAAAGGGAAGAAAGGCGGGAGAGTCTTTCAGGACTATCAGTGTGTTTTATTCTCATCTAGGTCCATTTACAAAAAATGAATGAGTCCACATAATGAGTCCAATGAAACTTCTTGGAACCAATGTAAATTAAATACTTTTATACCATATTATTAGTTTAATAAATGAATAAATAAAAGAGAGGGGCCTTCCAACACCCGAAGGAATTCTAAGTTCATATTCTCTGGTGGGATTTGATGCAGCCTCGTTGGCCGGAGGAGACGTGGTGAGAGGGAGCAAGTCAGTGTCAGAGAGCGCCCCTGTGTGGTGGTGCCGCCAGCCTGTGAACTGACACCCTTTACAAGGATGGCACCTTTCTGTACCATTTACATGTGTATCATTTTCCAGGGTTTTCTTTCTGTGGAACAAAAGATGTTTTGTAATAGAAATATTTTGTGTCACTGTGGACAAGTTCACACATAGTATGTCACATATATTAACAGCAAAGCCATTCCGGTTCAACTAAACAGTTCCTGGGCAGCGTCTTTTAAAAACAGAATAAAAGACAGATTAAGCCAACCTTAAAATTTCTAACTTCGGGGGCTGGGGAGTTAGCTCAGTGGTTCCGGCGCCTGTCTTGCAAGCGCAAGG
>PVIR01042876.1:0-12001 GCA_004026965.1 Petromus typicus | reverse complement strand
CATACCAGTGCATGCAATAGTTGAGAAACTGAATGAACAATGGGAGTCAGGCTTGGGGTTACTATTTCAGCAAGTTCTTTGCCCTTCAGACTAGAATATCATCTCAGGCAACCTACAGGACAAATCCTCAGAATGAAGCATAGTCAGGCAAAGAATGGCAGCTTGAAAGGGATGGATTAATACCAGCTTCCTCAAAGCAACACCACCAACCATATAATAAAACTAGAACATGTGTTGAATACCAAAAATTAACTTTCTGGAGGAGTTACTTAACTTTCTTGAAGAGGAGGAGTTTTATTTGTCTGTTCATTATTGAAATGATGTAGCATTCTTGAATGAATATGTCAACTTTGTTACAATTCCTTGGTTCTTAATATATGTTTCCAGTTCACTGATGAAGTTGAAATTTGTGTGCTCAAAGAACCAAACACGGACATAATGATGATTTTCTCAAGAGTTTTGAGAGAAGTTGAAGAATTATTCCAAAATTTATGAAAAACTTGAAGGATAGATTTGTTGCATGAGGTAAAAGTGAATATCAGCATCATAATAGGCAATAAACTGAAATTTTGATTAATTTTTGAAAGATTTCAAATGAGCAAATACTGGAAGTATTTATTTCAATACAGTATCTCTATGAAATTATATACTGTATGTCACTATATTTATTTAACATGCACATGTACATGTATCTGAGTGGTATTATACAGTTTAACAAAGATACTATATTCAGTCAGTGATTTATCTTTAATTTCAGCAAACTTGAAAGATATAACTCATTTAATGTTTATTTTTTCATATCTTCTAGCTCAAATAAGTTGGGAAAAATTATTACACTGTTTAATTTATTATTTTAATATAACTCCTTCCTTATTTACATAGGATTTCTTATTATAATCAATGGCTGAATATATGCATATACCTTTTGTCTTGAAACTATAAATAAATTGTAGGTACTCTTAATAATTTTCAGAAAATCCACTGCTACACTGATTCACTGTTTACTGTGAGCTTGAAAATTAGTGAGAATTACTAATTTATTTATTTAAAAAGGAACAAATTCATAATTATAGAGAATCTTAAAAAGTGGAAAAATAAAACAATCCAAAATGCTTAGAATGGTAACTTCCATAACTTCCATAAAAGAAAAAACTATAGTTCAATTTATTTCCAAAAATAGTCCTTCTCTGAAAATTCTCTCTCAGCTTCTGTATGCTTTGTCTTTCACACTTGATGAAAGGGTATAATCAAAAGCTTAAAAGTATGAAAATAACTTCTCTTTGAGAAGTTGTAGAAGCTTCTGGTCCTTGAGCTTGATAATTGTGTCTTTCCACATCTCTGTTTAAGAAAAATTTATTTATTTAAAAAACAACAAATTCATAATTATAGAGAATCTTAAAAAGTGGAAAAAATAAAACAATCCAAAATGCTTAGAATGTTAATAAATTAGTAATTTTCACTAATTTTCAAGCTCACAGTAAAAGGTGAATCAGTGTAGCAGTAGATTTTCTGAAAATTGTTAAGAGTACTTACAATTTATTTATACTCTCAAGACAAAAGGTATAAGTATTTATTCAGCCATTGGTTATACTAAGAAAAACTATGTAAATAAGGAAGAAGTTATATTAAAATAATAAATTAAACAGTGTAATGATTTTTCCCAACTTATTTGAGCATGTAACCTTTGACTCCTTGATGTATGATTCAGAAGAATCTTTATAGACTACAAATTGGTGAGCAATTGTGCTTAGTCAAAGGAATGCATTTTGATATGCAATTTTTTTACCTGTTCACTCTCTCTTCCTGCACATGCAGATGCTGCAAATTTTATGACCTCTTCAGGTATGTACAGGTCTATTGCTAGAGAAAGGGACTTTTTAGAAAGAAAGTATATTTAGTAACAAAGAGATTACAGTTATATTTATTCACTGAGTTTAGATTTCTATTTCCAAATATAACTGAATTACCAGAAGGAGTGAACAGAAAATATTCCCTTCACATTACTTTATTCATACACTGAAATAATCCCCAATATGACGGTATTTGAAAGTGGGGCTTCTGGGAATTAATGAGATAATCATAAAAGGAATTAGTGTCCTAATAAAAACACATGAAAAACCACCCCTGTTCCTGCCCCTCTTCTCTCCTGTTGTACTTCTCCTTGCATAAAAATATAAGGAAAATCTGATCAGCAGTAAGTTTGAAAGAAGGAGCTCATAAGGAGCAGATCACATCAGCAGCTGATCTTTGACTTTACAGCTTGGAGAATTATAAGAACTAATTTCTGTTAAGCCACCCAGTCTCATTTTTTACAGCAGTCAAAATGAACTAGAACAGAAATCAGCACCAACAAGTGGGACATTTCTGTAGCAAGTATCTACAAATATTAAAGCAGCTTTCAAACTAGATAATGGATGGAAATTGAAAGAGTTTTGAAGTACATGCTAACATATGTCAATACTAGCAAGAAAGGACTTTAAAAAGAGAGCGACGAAGGCTTAAAAGAAAAGTCCCAGTAGGAGGAAATTCTGAGAAATTCTTTCTCAAATGATATAATTTGCTCCAAAATATGATGAAAACTTACAAGTGAAATGACACTGTCACATCACTGGTGTCCCCTTTAGTCACTTACAATTCGTCCACTTTATCAACACATTGGATGGCCAGAATTCCTCTCAGAGTGAGGCCACTTAGCTTTTACAAATCATTTGCAAGCTGCCATTCAACCTGGTCAGGTTCCAAAGGTGGTAGGGGTCCTGGAAAACGTACAGCTTCAGTCTTCCAGACACCTATTATAATAGTGCTAAAAAAAAAAAAAAAAACTCTTTCATGCTAAGCCTTCCTTAAGATATTAATCTAAATTCAGTTTATCTCATAGTATAACTCAGTTTTTCATTCCTATACCCTCATCAATCCATCTATCTTCTATTTTTAGCTCACCATTTCCACCTTTGAAAATACTTTGGTCCATGATTAGAATATAATTACCCTGGTGATGATGGTCAGTGTACTTCAATGTGATATAATTTCTCTTTTCCAAACAAGGGGTACACTATCAGTTCCAAAAGTAAATCAGTATGCCAAATTGATACAGTATCTTCTCATATTTGTGGATACTATTTTGATCATTAGACATTTAAATTTTAGACTGGAGTTAGTGTCCATTCTCATCCCAACAGACAACTTTCCTTGGTCCAATATAACTGATGTGCCAGCTATGTTCCTGTTATGAGAAATCCTCTCCGTGGCCTTCAGCAATATCTGTCTGTGATGCCAAACAGTATAATTGTTAATTACATAATGTACCTAAGAGTGTGCAAGTAGAACATATCTAAGAGTCAGACAAGTTTTGTATTCTACTGTTGTATGTATCATGGCCACTCACCACAGGTGCCAGGTTATTGCCATCTTAAAGGAGAATAGTAAAAGTTCCACTGCATAAGTCCAGTCACATTCCAAACTTTTAAGAGGGTTCTTCTAAAGGACATTAGTATTTCCTTTTTAAATACACTCCTAAATTCTCAGAGTGATTTTTATAGAGCTATACCACATAAAGACATCTCTTTAGCAATCCTGCTTTCTATATTTTTATTTTTTATTGATTTTATACATACATTAGATAGATAGATAGATAGATAGATAGATATGTCACAATTGACATTGAGGATTTGTACCAGTATATGATGCAACTTAATTTACATTTTTCCCAACCCCTTGCACATCCTACAACTCCCAGCTCCCCAGGTTTCTATTTTTAATCTCCCCAACATATGAAAGGCTCTGGCTATTGCCCTTGTGTTGGTGAGTGCCCAAACATAAAGATTTTTACCACTGCCCAATTCTTCCACCACTTCTAGGAAAACATTATTCAGTTCAATTAATTGAGCCAATTTATTCTTATTCTCTTTTGTTAAATCTTTCCATTGACTGATCTTACTTTAGTAGCTTTCAAAACATAATATTGTTAAGGCTTATATCTAGATGTCCTGTCAAAGCCCCATATGACTGTGATTGGAGCTTGGGCGAAGTGGCTGGATCATAAGAACATGATACTTGTCAGTGTGTTAGTCCACTGCTGAGTTTATGATTAGTGAGATGTTCAGAAGTAGGTCCTGGTAGGAAGAAGTAGGTTACAAAGTTATGATCTGGAAGGGTCTATCTCCCTTCCTGGCTCCAACCTTGAGAATCTTTGCTTCCCATTTACCAGGACATGACTGGCTTTCCCCCACTGTGTCCATCTACCCTGTCACTCTGCCTTGGAGTCAAAGTTTCAGCCAACTAAAGACAACAAAAACTATGAACCAAATAAACCTCTCCTTGTGTGTTGTGATTACTGGGTACCAGAGATGTGTTTCAGTGATGAAACTAACTAAAACAAATGCATTTATGAGGGAGCTACAATCTGTAAATTAAGCATCTTTTATTGCTTAGTCAAGAGCTCCTTATAGGGCCCTGTCCACAAGCAAAAAGTTTTCGCAATCACAAATTGAGCTGCTATAAACATGGGTGCGAATATGTCGCTGTGATGTGAATATTTCAACTCTTTGTGTATATACCTAGCAAAGCAATGGCCAGGTCAAATGGGACCTCTAATCCTAGTTTTTTGAGGAATCTCCAAACTGATTTCCACAAAAGCTGTACTAGTCTACACTCACACCAACAATGGAGAAGGGTTCCCTTTTCTCCACAGCCTCGCCAAGATTTGCTGCTGGCTAATTCTGAAATAGCAGCCTTTTTTTTTTTATAATCTTTATTGGTACATTAAATATACACATCATGATTGCACTCCATAATGGGGATTTGTACCAGTATAAGACACAACTTAATTCTCATTTTTTTCCCATAGCCATACCCACCCTACCACCCCCATATACATAAAATTTGTTTCTTTACTTTTTTGTTACAATCTCAACATTATCCCCTTACACCTTATTTTACATTGAGCATTTTCTATTTCACAATATATAACATACAATGCTAGGACTCATTTACATCTTCATTTTCTCACACCAGAGAAAAGATGTGATATGTACCTATCTGTTCCCTATTTATTTCACTTATGAGGATATCCTCAAGGTATGTCTGCCATTTCAGAATCAGCCAACGGCAAATGTTGGCAAGGAAGGAACCCTTCTCCACTGTTGGTGGGCCTGCAGACTCGTACAACCCCTGTGGAGATCAGTTTGGAGAATCCTCAAAAAGCTAGGATTGATGGTCCCATTTGACCGGCCATTGCCCTGCTAGGTATATACACAAAAGAATTAAAAGACTCATATCACAGTGACATATGTTCACCCACGTTTATAGCAGCCCAGTTTGTGATTGCTACATCTTGGAAACAACCCAAGTGTCCATCAACTGGAGACTGGATAAAAAAGCTGTGGTTCTTCTACAGAATGGAGTATTACTCTGCCATAAAAAATGATAAGTTTGAATCATTTTTTTTTAAGTGAGACGAAATCTCTGTGTTGTTTTCATTGGCACCTCTGGAATGACTTGGGATGTTGAGCATTTCTTCATATATTATTTAGCTGCTTTTACGTCTTCTTCTGAAAAGTATCTGTTCATTTCAGATGCACATTTTTGAATTGCGTCTTTAAATTTGGGAGTGCTGATTGTGATTGCTAAATGTTGGAAATAACCAAAATATCAATCAACTGGAGACTGGATAAATAAGATGTGACTCTTTTTTAGAATGCAGCATTACTCTGCCCTTAAAAAAGATAAGATTGAGTCATTTATACTCAAATGGATGTACCTTGAGGGCATCTTCATAAGTGAAATAAATAGGTCACAGATGTGTAAATATCATACCATTTCTCTTGTATGAGAAAATGAAGTTTTAAATGAAGTTATAGTATGTATATTTGATATTGTGAAATATGAAATATTTTAAAAGAAAGAGGGTGTGGTGGTAAGTAAAGAAGAGAAATAAAATGTGACACTAATAAGAAAAAAAGAACCGAAGCATATATTATATAGGGTATGGGAGGGTTGCAGAATGGGAAGAAAGGGGAAAAATGAAAGCCAAGTCATGTCATATTCTGGTAAAACACTCAATGTTGAATACAGTGATGATATATATTCATAATATACCAATAAATATTAGAATTTTTTTTAAATTGCAGCTCCTCAGAAGATTCTAAAATCAGTCTTAGAAGAAAAAGAGGATATCTATTCATGATTACATAAGTTCTCACTTTCTTTCATTTCTAAGGTAGCTCACTATAGGACAAGCCATTTCCATTATAGTTTTGAATTTCTCTGGCTCTGTCTACCCTTCTTATCAGAGTTTCTCCTCCATCATCTAAAATTGGAATTGTAAGGAACAGAAATGAGGACATTAATTCAGACCCCTACGGTAGATCTACATTCTTCTATGAGTCACTACAGCAGGAGCTGAGAAGAGTAAAGAAAGAAATAAGACTTAGAGAGAGAGCTGGGTCTTGGAGCTGATTAATATTGCTCTAGGCAGCAAAGACAAAGACCTGCTAGAACATGTGGTATATTCTGATTGCAAGCACGGGAAAAAAGTGAGAAGAGTATGCTTTGAAGACATCTAATGATATAGGGCTAAACATCTGACTGGTGGTGCTAAGTAGGAAGGTAAAGGGAAGAGGCATTACTTAGATTGCCCAGAGGGAGCAAAGGTGTACTGTGATTGGGTGAAATTAGCAAGCAACTCATCAGATCAGTGAGGGGCCATAATTCAAACAAGAGGATTTTAAAAATTGTATTGAAAATGATCTCAGCTGCATGTAACTGAGCAAAGTTCTGCACCTTCAAAGACCAGGTCTCAGGTGTCGGGCACCCCATCTGCCATGTGACATGCCTATTTGGGTTACATAGTGCTTCAATCCAGCTACTTATATTAAACAATATAGCCAAATTATGAAAAGAAGTATGCATGTGGCATTTATAGTCCATGGGAGGTATGCTACAAGGTAATCGGGGTATCTTTGTTTTGATACATATTTTGTATCTTTCAAGCACTATTTAAATTAATAGCAAAATAAAGCTATTAATTGCTCTTCAAACAGAGTCTACGAGGCATCAGATATTCCAATTCTAGATTTTAGCAGTTAACACTGGAAGTTCTCACAGGCTTTCACAAATCATTCCATTCTGGAAAGTCTTGTAACAAGCAGATGTTAATCATATATAAATAAGGATCATAAAGGATCAAAAGTGAAGATGAGCTTTTGTCAGACCCTTGTTAATGAACGAGTTTCTTTCGAGGAGTCTTACAGATAATATCCAACAATACTTCTGGGTGTTCTATATGTATTTTCCAAAACCCAAATGAACAGTCAAAATTTGAGGCTTTTTGTTAGATTTTAGGTGTAGGTATCAACAAGAATTCACTTTTAGTCATTTATATAATAGCCCAAAATTTTTCTAATAATTTTTCATTATTGGCAATCTTTTAAATCTAGATCTCTGCTTGATTTACTAAGTGTTTGTAGTGAGTCACTAGTGCATTTGTATCAGCCCTAGTCTACCATTCTATTTCTTCTATTATCATAATGTCTGTTATTTCATTTGAGACCTATATCAACACTAATTTTCTCCAGATGAAATTATGAAAATAAAATGATAGGTCCAGGTAACTTGGTCGCTGAACAGTGTGATTATGATGATTCTCATGGAAAGGCAGAGTGAAGTTTTCTCTTCTCCATGACTGAGACAAGGATCACAAATATGAATAGCTAACAGTTTTTAATCAATAAATATGCTTTTCCACTCTATAACATTAAAATCAAAATACTTTCTCTAAACTTGTTTCTTGTGTGTGTATCTTTATAAAGATTATTGAGTAAGCTGTTATCAATACACAAAGTGAGATAATTTCTGCACATTGTACATGGTACTGTTTTGGTTTTATCCTCTTTTACTTTGATTATCTTTTTGGTGATCTGTAGTGAGACAGCTGATTATCTTATCCTAGTTTCAAGCCCCATCTTACCACTTTTTTCCTTTCATTTAAACTATTACAATTAACAACAATGACTGGATTTTATTATTTTGCATTTCTTTACATAGACATGAACTGGGAGAGTCAGGTATAAAATGGATTCTACATTATTCCCTCACAGACTCCAGTAAATTAGAATTTTAGGTGTTCACATCAATGACATTTTTCTTAATTACCCATGATGATGTTTTCTTCTTTCTGCGTTTTGTTTTTCCTCCTTTCTCATTTGCTCAATATCTGGTCAGGTACCATATAAGTAACATTCAACCAAGATTTTGAGTCAGCATCTATTTTCTAAGATTCTTAAGCTATGACAATGTGTTTTAATGCCTTCCCTCTAAATTAAAACTAATACCCATGTTTATGGCAGTTCAGTTTGTGATTGCTAAATCTTGGAAACCACCCAACTGTCCATCAATTGTAGACTGGATAAAAAAGCTGTGGTTCTTCTACACAATGGAGTATTACTCTTCCATGAAAAATAAGTTTGAATTATTTGTACTTAAATGGGCATACTTTGAGGATATCCTCATAAGTGAAATAAATAGGTCACAGATAGGTAAATATTGCATGTTTTCTCTGGTATGAGAAAATAAAGATGTAAATGAGTTCTAGAATTGCATGATATATTTTATGTAATAGAAAATACTCAAAGTGAAATATGGTGAAGGGGAAAATAATGAGATTATAACAAAAAAAGAAAGGAAACAAAGTTTATGTATATGGGGGTGGGTAGGGCTATGGGAAAAATGAGAATTAAGTTGTGTCATATACTGGTACAAATTCTCATTGTGGAGTGCAATCATAATATGTATATGTAATGTACCAATAAAGATTTCAATAAAAAAAAACGAAACAGAAAGACAGGAAACATACACACTCATTAACATAATATTTTTCTTTTAGAGTTCAAATATAAATGTTTCCTAAGAGATGTATGTTAGCCAGTTTCCAATGACAAAACCGCTATTAGAAGCACTGTGAGATGTTCTGATTGTAATAATCTAAGAAATATTCCCTCCTCTAAAGAAAAGGCAGTTTATATATACTCACTCATGATTGAACTGAATTTGTTGATGGTATTGTAATTAATAACAATCTCACTGATAATTACGTTAGGTAATTTGTAACTTGAACTGAGTGTCAACATATTGAAGCATAGATTTAGATGAAAGAACGCCTAATTTATAAGCATGAAAATAATTTTTCTCTTCAATTACCTCCAAAGAAAGAAAGATAATACATTTGCATTAATTTAAATAGGTAAATAGATATTATAATTAAGTTTTCCTATCACTGAAACACAATACCTAACATCAAAAATTTAGAGGAGAGGTTTAATTTGACTCAGCATCTCAAATGATTCAGTCTGTAGTTTCTGGGCTCAAGATAGAAAAGTCACCATAGCAGTAGTGGCTGGCAAAGCAAAGATGTCTACTCTGAGGCAGGAGGGGAGCAGTGTAAGAAACCAGGGACCATATACATTACCCATCACCACTATGCCATGATCCACCAACAATACCTCAAAGTGTGCTTTGTCTGTTTCCTAAATATACCATAATCAAGTCAACTGTTCACTATTAAAGATCACAATCTACCAATGGCTATGATAGACTGTTAGTCAGACATATTTTCTTCTCATGAAAAATAATCAGATTCCACAAAAACGTAACAGTTCTGGCATTGCTTAAAAGTACAAGTCATAACCCTCCTCAGACACTCAAGCCAAACCTTTCACTGTCAGCCACCCTATAAAAATTTTAGCTAGCTATTGGATATTAAATGTAATATTATTAATAGTGTTCATTATAGCTTAATAGCAGAGGCATTGATATTTAATTCATATAAAAACCTATTTGGTTTCAGATGAAAAAGTATCCAACATTAAATTTCTTCACTATAATATATTTATCATTTTGTTAAATTAACCTCCCCATACTACCAATTACTAGAATACTTTTTACTGAAATTGGGCCAATTTTTCATTGTATATTAGTTACAAAATCTTCTGTAAAGTGAAGATTTATTTTCAAATACTCTACTGGCAAATAAAAGGTTTGTATTTTAGTAAGACAGAGTTGTAAATTAGAAGAAAAAAAAATAACAGATCAGGAAAATGAGCAAACAACATGGCTTAGACTGTCTGCCAACCAAACAAAATAAAAATCTGTAATTTGCCATTTGATTTTCCTTCCATTGAAATAAATTTAGATGAATCATTGTTTTGAACATGACAAGCAGAAATGATCCTTTTGTTACTGATCATGACAAAAGTTAAGGCAAAATACTGGTGGGAAACACAGCAACTAAGTTTTGCTGTGAATTTATTCATTTAATTTAAAAATTTCTTACTGGAAAATAGAAATAATCACCACTGTGGCTTAACTGTTTCAGAGTACAGGAAGTTGAAAACCAAGCGATTGCTACTTTCTTTGTTTAATTTAGAGATTCTGAAAGGTTGCATTTATTTTCTGCATTAGAGTTGTCCAGCTGTTATTTGACTTTCTGCCTTTATATATCTCACTACACATAAAGTACAGGAAATATCTTGGAAGTATTATAAAAAGTAAATGCTGTTAAAATGACTCCTTTATTTAGACATTTCTCCTTCACAGCATTTTATCCTATCACAATTTGTGCACACTTGTGAAGTAAATGGCTACACTGAAATGGAATGTTAGACAAACTTATTTTTCCACACTGTAAATTATATTTTGAAAGTGGAAGATTCACATGTTTGCATACCTTGTTACTGCTCTACTGTCATGCAAAGATGTCATAATTAAAGTAGAAACAAAGACAAACTGCTTTTACTTCTGGTCTTTGACACAGAGAGTAAACGAAGTGGATAAAGATGGTCTTTTTGCTCATTCCATCACTTAGAGGGAAATAAAATTTAATTTATATTTAACAAATTGTAGCCTTTTGTGGCTGCTGTTGTTGATAATAATTCATGAGGCTGAACTTTAACTCATCAGACTTTGTTTCCAGTGGATTTTCTGTAACATGTTCTTCTAACTAACTTATGGAAAAAATCAGTTATGGTTTCCAGTAGGATGAGAATCATTATTCCATTATGACTCTTCATGAAACTTTAACTATTTTCTACTACTTTAAAACAGCTAGTAGTTTATCATTTTTATTTGCTCAAAAAATGTTAAAATACCATATCTATTTATGTATATAAATCCATGCTTACTTAAACTCTAGAAGATTTATATGCTTAATTTAAAAAATAAGCTATATATTTGTGCTAAATTTCAGACTCTAATTAGAACCCAATGTATGAGAAACAGGATTGAAATATTTTTACCACTTTTTAGCCCAAAGAAAATCAATACAGAGAAGTCAAGAAAGCTATTCTATTGCCAATTAGAAATTTATCATTAAATTCATGAATGAAAAAACTTTCAATTGTTGCTTTTATTTGTGAGAACTCAGCTTATGTATGATTTGTTCATTTTCATTAATTTTATTTATTTATTAAAATTTTATGGGATACAATAAAATAATTTTTATCTGTACAAAATGTAATTATCAAAAACATTTCTATCTTCTTAATTTTTAAATTTTATTAGCACATAGTAATTATGTATATTAACACACAGTAATTATGGGGTACAATGTGACTTGGTACTGCTTTTTGCCTATATGTTCTTGATGGCATAAACTGAATTCTTTTTATCTCAACATCTATCAATTTTTTCAAGAAAAAGTATTATTTTACCTATTATTAATCAGTTAATTACCATACATGACTTAATTGTGCCTACATAAAAATTCAATTGTTTTCAGTCTGAACAAATGACTGAGGTGTCACAGAGTCAATGTATTGAAATTAGGAAGATCACAAGTGTTTAGGAAATAGATACACAACTGTGATTCCTATAAAAACAAAACAAAGTCCCCTGTGCTTTTAGAATCAGTTGAATCATAAGTGGAATATTTCTATCTACTATAATTATTGTGGTTTAATATGGAATGAGATGATAATATGTAGAATTTTATTATTTATAATTCTTTTTT
>PVIR01042875.1:0-11859 GCA_004026965.1 Petromus typicus | reverse complement strand
GCTGGGATTACAGGCGTGAGCCACCACGCCCGGCACTGTGGTATGTGGTACTGGTTGCTGCTGGGTGTGGGTCTCCACACCCAGTATTGTTATGTGGTTACCGGGGAATCGAACCCGGGTCCTTGCGCTTGCGAGACAGGCGCCGGAACCACTGAGCTAACTCCCCGGCCCCAATTTCCACGTTTTGTGGGCCTCAGGTGCACAGATCAATTCTAATCCTCAGCTCATGACATTCTTGCATTTGATCATTGGGGCATACATGGCCTCTTTCCTCTCAAATACTTATTATGTAGGCACCTCTTTCTTCTCAAATACTTATTATGTAGGCAGCATTGAAGAATATGACAGCTACCTGTGTTGGTTACCTGTAACTATTTCCCATCTCATTTCTCCACCTCTACCCCTCCCCAGGTAACACCTGAACACCCATTCATCACATACTTGCTGTTGCTATAGTTCTATTGTAGCTGTATCTGTTGCTTCACCGGGGCATGTATTTATAACCATTCCTATTTAAATGATATCACACTGTGTAATTGCTGGGAGCTTTATCATTTAGCATGATACAACACTTTTTTTCCATCTTCCTGCACTCACCTCTCTCTTGATCTGGCCACCGCAGTGCCATCCTTCGAGGGCTATGATTATTTCATGCCATGGTAACCTGAGAGCTGAGCCTCCATTTATACCTCTTAGCTGCTCCTGGGACCTTTTCCTGTGTTCTCTGCCAGAGGACCAGGTCTGCCCCCCACACAGGCAACCTACCTGAGCTAAGAGGTTCATGCCCCGCGGGGTGCAGCCAGCCAGTGCAGCGTGGGAATCTGTGGCTGCAGGCTTTCTCTTTTCTGGGACTGATGGATGGACAGATGGATACATTTTGTAGAGCTTCTGGGAAGACAGTCCAATGGGGCAGAGCAGTCAGTCACACAGTAGTATTCTCACACTGATGCCCTCCTTCCCCAGTTCTCTGCTGAGTTTTAAACTGGATACAAGCTGAAAATGTACTGACTGTACCAGTAGCCTTTCGAGGGTGGCCTTGACAGGAAAAGTGGCTTGCCCTCAGTGAGTTCCAAAATCAGCCGATGGTCAAATCCTGTGTAAAAAACAGTGCAGCTGTTTCTGGTCATCGTGAGGTGCACAGCTTTTCCCCACTGTGCTCCTCTGCTGGCCACTTCTGCCTTAGAGCCATTCAACCATGGACTGAACCATTAGCCAAAATAAGCCTCAGAAATTCTGAGTTACATTCACCCCAGCAAACTCCAAGCTCATGGGTTCTGTGGCCTGGCTGTTTTGTTTTCCCTCAGTACAAGGCAGCAGAGCCACTAACCAACTTCCCATTTACTTACCTATTGAAGAGGCCAGCACTTGGGGAAAGAAGGGTAAGCCTAGAGCACTGGCAGCTCCGATGAGAAGCAACAGACCTGGCCAGCAGCACTAGCTACAAGAAAGGATCACGGCTGTTGTAAACTACAAAAACAGCATGGGGCTGCCGGCTACGGTGGCTCACGCCTGTAATCCCAGCACTCAGGAGGCAGAGGCAGGATGATTGCTGTGATGTGAGTTTGAGGCTGAGCTCAGCGCCAGCCTGAACTACAAAGTGAGACCCTGTCTCAAAAAAAAAAAACCAGCATGGGGTTTTACCCTGAAAATCCTTTCCCATAACTACAGTTCAAACACCTGCCATATTTCAGAGGGTTTAATCAGGAGCCATTTTAAGACCGAGCCACAAGACAACTTCGCTTCAAAGCTTCTAATGTAATCCTTCCACAGTGACTGGATAAGCGGTAGCCACAGGGAACAGTCACAGAGAGGGTTCAGGCTGGGCACTGAACCCTTCAAAGTTTAAGCTCAGACCAGGAAGGACATGAGGCCCCATCCTCCATGGTGAGAAGCCAGGACCAGTGAGTATGGCTTCCAGAGGGGGCTGGATCTGAAAGTTCTGACAGTAAGTCCAGAGGTCAGCTTGAATCCACTGCCAACATCCAGCACAGAGACCAGTGGGCTGATTGCTTTCCCCCACGTGTTCCATCTGTGTTGACAAGGTGGATGATTGGATGGTTGGACCAGCTTGGATGGTTGCCACTCTGGAATGTTTGAACAGTGGGGTCTTAGAAGCAGAGTGCGGGACACCTCACAAACCCTGGGCTATAAAGCTAGGTGGAAAGACTGCAGACACTGGAAAAGATACAGAGGCCCATACAAAAATATAGGGGGAAAAATTAAATCATGTTTTATCCTTCATTGGTTTTAGGGGGCCTTGAGATTTTTTTCCCTTTTAATTTTTCATTTTTTTTAATTTGCTTTTTCTTGTTTGTTCTTCTCTGTTACTTTTATATAAATCTATTAATTTCATTTTACTTACATTTTTCTTTTTCTCATCTCACATTACCTATTATTTTAAATTTCTTTTTCCTATTCTTTTTAAAATTTTTTCTTCCTAACTCCCTCTATTTACTATTATAATGTTATTTTATTAATCTTTAGATAGTTAGCTCTGTATTATTACTGTTGGATACTTTTTCTGTTTTTAATGGAAGTATAGTTGTTGCAGTAGTAAATATTTACTGCATGTCCATATTTAGTTTATCTTAGTATTTATACTATATAGTTAAAGCTGTTACACTATTGGTTCTTCTAGAATATCAATAACCATTTTTTATGCTACTATTTTTGCTAATTTTATTTTTACTGCCAGGTGGCATAGTTATTGCTATTAACTAATCATCTCAGTATGCCAATATCTGGATTATCTTTATATCACTGTAATCTGGCTGATCGTAGCTATTTGGTGTTTGTGTTATAGTTGGCTTCACTGTCTCTACAAGATTTTTCAAGTGCTGGTTTGTTGGTCATAAATTTCTTAAGGTGCTTTTTGTCATAGAAAGACCTATTTCTCCATCAGTTTTGAAAAAAAGTTTTATGGGATACATCAGTCTGAGATACATCACCATATAGCCACGATCAGAAAGAACCTCCCCAGAATGCAATCATAGTCAAAATCCCAAAGTATAACACAAGGACAGAATCGCAATGGTTGATACAGTAAAAACAATGCATTACTTATAAAGAATAACCTATTAAGGGCCAGAGATATAGCTCAGTGGCTCCGGCGCCGGTCTTGCAAGCGCAAGGGCCCGGGTTCAATCCCCGGTAACCACATAACAATACTGGGTGTGGAGACTCACCCCAGCGGCAACCAGTACCACATACCAGTGCCAGGCGTGGTGGCTCACGCCTGTAATCCCAGCACTCGGGAGGCAGAGGCAGGAGGATTGCTGTGATGTGAGTTTGAGGGTGAGCTCAGGGCCAGCCTGAACCACAAAGCGAGACCCTGTCTCAAAAAAAACCTTAAAAAAAAAAAAAAAAAAAAGAATAATCTATTAAAATTGTAGCAGACTTCTCAACATGTAATTTGAAGGCCAGAATAGCTTGTGGTGAAGTGCCTCAAGCCCTAAAAGAAAGTAACTTCCAACCCAGGCTGATGCATCCTATAAAACAAAGCCCACCCCAGACTGATGTATCCCATAAAACTTTTTTTCAAAACTGATGGAGAAATAGGTCTTTCTATGACAAAAAGCACCTTAAGAAATTTATGACCACCAAACCAGCACTCCAAAATATTTGTAGAGACAATGAAGCCAACTATAACACAAATTCTTCTGGAATGAATACATTGGGCAAGTTAATGGCTAAGCAGAAGAGGAAAAAAAAGAAAAAAAAAGGAATCAGCAACAGAAAAGTAATACAATGACAGAGACAAGTCAACACCTTTCAGTAATAACTCCATATGAATGGTCTCAATTCCCCTAATTAAAAGATAAACATGGGCAGAAAATCCAATAGTATGCCCTATACAAAAAAACATTTAATCCAAAAAGAAACTGACAGACTAAAAAAGAGGGGAAAAAAATATTCCATGCAATTGGAATCTGAAAACAAGCAGAAATACCTATCTTAATTTCAGACAAAGTGTAAAGCCAAAACTCATCAGAAGAAACAAAGATCACCACATATTTCCTACAGGAACAATTCAAAATAAAACAATAGCAATTATACATGCACCTAACACTGGCACACCCAACTTCATCAACACTACTGGACATAAAAGATCAGATGAGCATCAACACAATTATAATGAGGACCTCAAAACCCCTCTGTCAGAAATATACAGATCAATTAGACAAAAAATAAAGAAATATCAGAGTTGAACTAACCTTTCAAACAAGTAGACTTAACATATTTAGAGTATTCTACCCAATAACCACAAAACACATCTTATAGTAACACTTGGAATTTTGTTTCTTTTATATAGTGGAACTCTATTCTTCAAGTTCACTTTTCCCTATTAGGGACATCAAAACTTGAATGACACAATGTTTAAATAAAAGGAAGATTTTAATGAGGTGAAAAGGGTCCCCTCTCAAATACCAATGATGGTTCCAAAGATACCCTGTAATAGAGAACAAGATGGGATTCATAGAGCAAAGATGCAACATTTCTTACCCTTCCAATGACAAGAGGAAAAGGATACCAGCAAAGTTTCAAAGGCTACTCTTAAAACTCAAGTTGTTTCTGGGCCAGGGATTTAGCTCAATGGTTCTGGTGCCTGTCTTGCAAGCACAAGGACCCGGGTTCAATCCCCAGTAACCACATACCATACTGGGCATAGAGACTCACGCCCACCAGCAGTCAGAACCACATACCACAGTATGGGGCGTGGTGGCTCACGTCTGTAATCCCAGCACTCGGGAGGCAGAGGCAGGATGATTGCTGGGATGTGAGTTGGAGGCTGAGCTCAGGGCCAGCCTGAACAAGACCCTGTCTCAGAAAAAAAAAAAAATTAAAAAAAAAAAACAAGTTGTTTCTTAAATATTTAAGAATGGTCCAGGGGGACCGGGAGGCTGATGTGCCCAAGGCCACTGTTAATTGGTCTCTATTTTTGTCCTCTAGATTCATGTGATAACCATCTTTAGGGGGAGGAAGACAGTGGTACTGGGGACTGAACCTAGCACTACTGAGCTATGTCCCCCACCTTTTAAAAGGGTATTTATTTTTGGTTTTTGAGGTGGGGTCTTGCGATTGGCAGCCTTCAACTTACTATATAGCAGCCCACAGTGGCCTTGAATTTGCGGCAATCTTCCTGCCTCACCTAATGTGAGGATTACACGTATACACCACTATGACCAGTTTATCATGAATTTTTTTTAACCTGTATTACATAATAAAAATCTCTCTAAAATCATTTGTTATCTATCCAGAAAGGGTTTATGTGTCTTCAGTATTTGGGGCCAAGCTTTAGGTTCAGTTGAATCACTGCACTGTATTGGTAATAGTTTCAAAGTTCCCCTAGGTGGTGCTACAGCTTTGAAATCACTGACATCTGTAAATTATCTATTTTCCTCCAGGTTCCAAATTTTCTGGCAATCACCTAGAATTGTGATTACAGTATATAAAACCTTTGATAAATACATAAGTAAATAAAACACAGTTCTGAGTCCCAGCTCTAGTTGACCATCTTGTCCTCGAAGTCTTGGGCACCATCTTTCCTCAGACTTAAGAGCAATGGTACAGTTAGCAAAAGAGCCACAGCTTGTCTTCAGATTGGGGGGAAACCCAGCCCTCACCTTTCTTTTGGTGGATGAATTATACTTACTCTGTCAGGAGGTGTGGACAGGACAGGCCTTAAAAGCTGGGAGGTGTTTGGCATGCTCCTTGCCAGGGTCTCCCCGTTCCCCCAGCACCATGTCTCTCAATGGCTGGCAATTTGAAAAAAAAACATGGGAACTACCTCCCTTTAAAAATGATGGTTCTGAAGCCAGAGAGGCAGAGACTGTAAAAGGCCACAAGCCAGTTAGGCTGAGCAGGAACTGGAAGACAACACAGGACTTACTGCCTATCAGCAAGAATCTGCCCAACACGAAAAGGGCCATGAAGTCATCAAGAGAAGACCAAAAGACCTGAGTCCTCCAGCACGTGAGACATCTGTATCAATTCTTCACAGGAGGGGATGACTGAGCCCACTGAACATGAGGGTCACCGTGCACGTACCAGAAGAAAGCTGGGCCCACACTTCCACCCTAGAAGGAGCTCCCCAGCTCCCTGCTTCAGCTTCACAGCCACTTCACCAGGAAGGCTTCTGCATGGTTCTTGCCTGTCTCTTGAGAGGACAAGGAGAGCAGAAGGAAAAGCTGCCATGTGACTGCCACCTCCCAGGCTGGTGGGAGAAGGCAGTGCACCTGTGGTTTCCAGAGGTGGGAACTACCCACCTGGAGCAGGTACCCCCAGCCGAGGAGAGAAGCTCCAAGAGCCATTTCCAGATGTGCACAGTGCAAGGATCTTGAAAGCCAGATCCTGCGGGGGCGATGCTGAGTGTTGGGACCCTGCAGGCCCAGTGACCGCTGCAGCTCTGCTACATTCGCAGCCTCCATGAGGTCCTACTTGTTAGCCACCATTTCGACAGCCAGGTGGGTCCTGTGCAGATCTGGTTGGGACAAAGGTCAGCCCATCATAAATACTAATACATCCACAAACTCCTTCCAGCAGACATGGGAGATTCTGGCTGCAACTAATTTCTAAAAGATCTACCTCGAAGTCTTTAGTGGGCAGCCCCAGGGAGTTGGAGACCCAGGTGGGTTGTGGCCTTCCAGCAGTGGCTTTCCCAACAATGCACACAGACGTGCTCTTGCCAGAGCCATCCAGCCCAAGCACTAGCACCTTGCACTGCTCCAGCTCCTCCCGGGCAATCTCCCATTCCACATGATCAGGGCCCCACTTGTCCCACTGAGAGAGACAGGCAGGCTCTGCACCCCACCAGGCCTTGTCGTGGTCCCAGTGCCACTCCCATCCATGGCCAGAGCCAGCTTCCCACAGTATGAAGAGCACTAAGCCAATCTGACCTGAGTGTGGCTGAGGCACCACCCAGCACCAGCACCAAGTGCCCCAGCAGTCATGGTGCCATCTGACCAGGCAAGAAGTGTATGTGTGAGCTGCACTGACAGAGCCAGCCCTCTGTGGAACATGGCCTCGCTGCAACTGCACTGGAATTTTCAAAATACCACAGCCTGGCCTATTAAGTATGGTCAAGTAAATGTAAAAGCAGTGACCTTACCCCATATTATCAGATCACAGCCACAATAAAACCAGAAATCAACAGCAAAAGAAACCACAGAAATTATGCAAACATATGGAAATTAAACAGCACCCTCTTGATCATAATCAATGATCCCAAAAGAAATTAGTTCCTAGAATCAAATGATAATGTCAAGACATGAAAAATGATGGGACACAATGAAAGCAGGCCCAAGAGTTTAGAGCTGTGAATGCTCAGAGTGAGTCCAAATAAATAACCTAATGACAGATCTCAAGGTTCCAGAAAAACAAGAATAATTCAAATCTAGTGCACTACGCTGGAAGGAAATGATGAATATCAGAGCAGAAATCAATGAAATAGAAACCAAAATAATACCCAAAAAATCAGTAAATCAAAAAGCTTATTCTTTGAAAGAATAAACAAAACAGACAAATCCTTAGCCAATCTTACCAAAAATGGAGAGAAAAGATCCAAATCAATGCAATTAGAAATGATAAAAAATCTGGGTGGGAATTGTAGGTTGGACAGGGAAATTGGTAAAAATGTGAAGTCGTGTCATGTACTAGCACAAATTCTCAATGTTGACTGTGATCATAACTTGTATATAAAATGTACTAATAAAACCAATTTTTTAAAAAAAGGTGAAATAGCAGTCGATACCTCTGAAATCTAGATTACTGATAACAACTTTGAAAATCTGCCTTCCAATATACTGGAGAGTTCAGAAGGGGAAAGATCCCTAAATACATATGAATTACCAGAATTGAACCAAGGAGATACTAAAACCTTTAATAATCCAAAAACAGATAATGAAATTGAAGCAGTAATTAAAAACCTTACCAACTAAAAAAAGCCTAGGTCCAGATGGATTCACAGCAGAATTCTACAAAAGCTTTAGGAAAAAAATCTAACATTAATACTCTACGCCCTTTGATGAAGGTGAAAGGGAAGATGATTACCAAATTCATTCCTGGAAGTTAGCATTACCCTGATCCCAAAACCAGATAAGAATCCCAACCCAAAAAGAAAACTACAGACCTATATCTTTAATGAACATAGATGCAAAAATCCTAACAAGATAATGCAAACCAAATGCAATTAATCATCCAAAAAATGATACACCATGATCAAGTAGGCTTCATTTCAAGGATACAAAGACTGTTCAATATATGCAAACCAATACATGTAGCTGATCACAAAAACAGAAGAACAAATATCACATGATCATCCCAATACACAAAGGAAAAGCCCTTGACAAAATCTGGCATCCTTTCATGATAAAAACATTGAAGAAAACAGATACAGAAGGACCTCATCTCAATCTGATAAAAATAATTTATGACCAACTGCCAACATCACAGTAAATGGGGGAAAAAAATTAAAGCTTTTCCTCTACATCAGGAAAAAGGAAAAAAGCTACCCTTACCACTTCTATTCAATACAGTACTTGAAATTTTAGCTAGAGCAATCAGGCAAGAGAAAGAAATAAAAAGGATATATACAGGAAAAGAATAAGTCAAATTATCATTATGTATAAAGTACATGATACTCAACATAGAACACCCAAAAATACTCAACAAAAACTCCTAGAATAAGTTTAGTAACACAGCAAGATACAAACTAATAATAAAATCACCTAGAAAGACATTAACCTAACAAAAGAAATGAAAGGCCTCTACAACAAAAACTATTATACTCCGAAAAAGGAAATCAAAGAGGACATGAGAAAACAGAAAAACTTATCACCTGATCCTGGATAGGCAGAAGCAACACTCAAAATGGACAGACTTCCAAAACTGATATACAGGTTTAATGCAATCCCAATCAAAATACCAATCACTTTCCTCACAGAACTAGAGAGAAAAAATTCTAAAATTCATATGGAACAAGAAGAGACCCAGAGTTGCAAATCCAATCCTAGGTATCAAGTGTAAAGCAAGAGGGCTGGGGATTTAGCTCAGTAGTTCTGGCGCCGGCTTTGCAAACTCAAGGTCCCAGGTTAACAATGCTAAGTGTGATGACTCACGCCCATCAGCAATCAGTAGTACCACACAGCACAAGGCCGGGCATGGTGGCCCACCCCATAATCCCAGCACTCGGGAGGCAGAGGCAGGAGGAATGCTGTGAGTTCGAGGCTTACCTGGGCTACCCAGTGAGCTCAGGGCCAGCCTGAACTACAAAGCGAGACCCTGTCTCAAAAAAAAAAAGAGTAAAGCAAGAAGAATCACAATCCCAGACTTAAAAAAGCTGTATTAGAAAGCTACAATGATAAAACATCGTGGTACTGGCACAAAAACAGACATGTGGGTCAAAGGAACAGAAGAAATGACAAAGACAAAACCCAGTACCTGATCTTTGACAAAGGGACAAAAAGATACATTCCTCTTCAAGAAATGGTGCCGTGGGCCAGGGATATAGCTCAGTGGTTCCAGCGCCTGTCTTGCAAGCGCAAGGCCCCGGGTTCGATCCCTGTTCCCTGTAACCACATACAATACTAGGCGTGGCAAGACCCTGTCTCAAAAAACCTTAAAAAAAAAACCTAAAAAAGAAATGGTGCTGAGAAAACTGGCTATCCAAATGCAGAAGAGATTGGAACTAGAGCCACATCTTTCACTATGCACTAAAACAAAATAAAAATGGATCAAAGATCTAAATGTTAAAACAGAAATGTTTAACCTGCTAGAATACAAAACAGGTAAAACTCTTAAAGACATAGGCAGAGGCAAAGACTTTCTGAACAGAATACGAACTGCACAAGAAATAACATCAAGATATTAAACTAAAAACCTACATGGCAAAGGAAACAACAAATAGTGTAAAGAGACAACCTACACCAAGAAAAAATTTTGCCAGGGACTCTTCAGAGCACTAATATCTAGAATATTTCAAGAACTCAAGTCAGGAGTGGTGGCATGTGACTGTAAACTCAGCATTCAGGAGCCAGAGGCAGGAGGACTGCTGTGAGTTCAAGGCGAGGCTGGGCTACATAGCAAGTTCAGGGCCAGCCCGAACTACAAAGTGGGCCCCTGTCTCAGAAAACCAAAAAAATTTTTAAAAGAACTCAAAAACATTAGACTGCCAAAATAACAAATCTAATCAAAATATAATCAACTGAAATGAATAGACATTTCATAAAAGTACCAACAGCCAATAAAAATGTGAAAAAATGTTCAACAACACTACCACAGAATGATGCATATTTAAACACTGAGATTCCACTTCACCCCATAAAGAATGGCTATTTTCAAGATACCAAATAGTAAGAAATGTGGGGAAAAAGGGAACTCTTCTTCACAGCTGGTGGAAATGTAAACTAGTGCAACTATTATAAGAATCAGTACAGAAAGTCTTGAAGAAACTAAAAGTAGAAATTCCATTTGACCCAGTCATTCCTCTTCTAGGTATTCTCCTGAAACAGTTAAAGACATCATATTACATGCACACCCATGTTTACAACAGCATAATTCTTAATAACTAAATCTTGGAAGGAGCCTCTATGTCCATCAACAGATGAATGAATATAAAGGTGTGGCATTTATCCATGATGGAGTATTATACTCTGTCATAACCTGCTTAACCTGCTAGAATACAAGATAGGTAAAACTCTTAGACATTAGCAGAGGCAGAGACTCTCTAAATAGAATATTAATTGCATAAGAAATACTATCAAGAATCAACAGGTAGAAAAACCTGTATTATGCAACAACTCCCAGTGTAATCACTGCATCCTGCATACATGTACTAATTGAAAAATAAAAAATGGTGTAGCAGTTACAGACACTTAACTTACAACATCCTCCTGGTATTATTTAAATTATCTACTGATTAATAATACTTCATATACATATATGCTCACATAGTCTGTCTACTATATTGTTTAAGAAATAGTGAGGAGGGCCGGGATTTAGCTCAGTGGTTCCGGCACCTGTCTTGCAAGCGCAAGAACCTGGGTTCAATCCCTGGTTAACCACATACCATACTGAGTGTGGAGACCCACACCCAGCAGCAACCAGTACCACATACCACAGTGCCGGGCGTGGTGGCTCACGCCTGTAATCCCAGCACTCGGGAGGCAGAGGCAGGAGGATTGTGATGTGAGTTTGAGGCTGAGCTCAGGGCCAGCCTGAACCACAAAGCGAGACCCTGTCTCAATAAAAAAAAAAAAAAAAAAAAGAGATAGTGATGAGGGAAAATGTCCTTAGCTTGGTGTGGTGGGATGCACCAGTAATCCCAGCTACTTGGAAGACCAAAGCAGGAGGGTGGCAAGCTCAGTTCAAGACCAACCTAGGCAATTCAGAAGCCTGTTTCAAAATGTAAAAGGACCTGGGGAGTTGGCTCAGTACAGTAGCTCTTGCTAACATGCACAAGGCCCTGAACTTAATCCCCAGTACCATCACCCCCCAAAAAAAAGTTTGTACATGTTCCATACATATATAATTTTCCAATATTTTCCTTCCTCAGTTGGTTGAACCCATGCCTGCACAACCTACAGATGTGAAGGACTGCCTATACCCCCACAGGCAAAGCTCCAGGCAGCACACCTGATCATCTACTTCAGTGAAAGAACAGTCCAAGGAAAAATAATGTTAAGGGGATGGTGACTGGCTTCCCTGATTGGTCAGGGCTGGAAAGATAAAGACCTCCATGTCCCAAGAAGTGAGTGGGACAAGCAAGTCCTTTGAAGGACACAGATTTCCTACCCAACAAAAATCTTACCAAGGCCACTGAATGTTGCAAAGAAGGGAGCCCAAGAAAAACAAACAAAAAAA
>PVIR01042874.1:0-12024 GCA_004026965.1 Petromus typicus | reverse complement strand
AATACTGCAGCAGCAGAAGGGGGAGTAGAAGAGCCCATAACCCGAGCTTGCCTGCACCTTTATTTGGTAACAAGCCTTCAACTCATAATCCTAGCATGCATAAAATAGGGTGTCCCACAATAATCCTTGTAATTGAAGGTTACCTAGGGCAAGGCAGACATCCTTAATTCCAGTAAGTCCCAAGGCCAGTAATCTAAGTACAGTAATCCTTGTAGTTTAAAATCTCACAGAGTGAAGCAGATGTTCGCAATAATCCCAGTAGTTGTTTCCACAGGGCAGAGCAGACATCCTCAATCCCAGTAAATAAATCCCACTAACTAAGTCTTAAATCTGAGTAAGTTGTAAGTTGCCATGGTTTCCAACAGAAAGGGTCACCTAAATTTATTCACCTCTCTAATTTTTCCTTGAATTTCTACTTTGCCCGTCTCCCACCACTCCAGAACTATAAACTTGTGGGTTGTTGCCTTTCCACATTTTATTTTGGCTTTCAAAGTTAGGTGCACACAGGAGTCAGTTGGAGGATTTTTGCAGCTACTAATGTCTGGATTCTACTTCCAGGTTTTCTAATTTATTGGTATGAGTTAGAGGTATTTTTGTCATTCACATTTTAAATAGCTTCCCAGGTAATTCTAAGGGGCAGCAGTGTTAGAGAAGCATTGATAGAAACAGTGTTTACCAAACATGAATATGCTTATAAGAAATCTTGTTAGAATGCAGATTTTGATTTCAGAGGTCAAGGGCAGAACCTAGGAGCCAGCATTACTAGCCATTTCCCAGATTATGTCAGTCCTCACTGGCCAGAGGACCACACTTTGAGTAACAAGGCAATGCTTAGCCTTAGTCTATGCATTTTCCAGCAGTATTTCAGGTGGAATCTTTCCATAGGACAAGTTACAGAGGAAAAGAAATAGGAATGTGGTCATACAGATGTACACCCCCACTGTCAAAAGACCACCACATTCAGAAGTTGGGATTGACTGTATGTGTGTTGAGGATTTGTTACTAAGGGTGATGAGACTGTGTGTCTGCATCCATGAAAACCACGTTCTTCTATTATTTCTGTGATGAGTCTCCTAAGACAAAGAAACTCAGTTCCAAAAACTAAACCTAGAGGAGAATGGTGAAGATAAATTTTTAGATTATGTTGTGTTTTCATAGTTGCGTAACCTAATCATACTATAGTAACAGCTTGATTTCCTCCTCTCTGCTGATCCCATCTACATGTTTTTAACTATCTGAAGGTTGCTCTCCCTGCCAAGATGGAGCTGCAGAGGGGGCTCCAGTGCAGAGCCTGCCTCCTACTCCCTTTATAGTCTCTTTGGGAGGAATGTTGGGTAAAAGCTTTGTGCTTTTACCAGCACTGATGCTCAGTGCTGTCTGCTTCACTTTGTGGTGGAGCTTGGGAATAAATCTAGTGCTGTGGGTGACCAGATAGATCCAGTTTTGGCTTTGTAAGGTCCCCTTTTCATGGAAAAAAATTGGTAGGTGAAAGAGATGGCTAAGGCTCCTACTGTGACCTCTAGATAAAGATACTGCCTGTGCCCAGGTCATTTGAAGACCTCTTTGCTTGAAGAATTTATGAGATCCCTCTTTGAATGTGTCTGAAGAAAACACTGAACTTGACTGACCAGGTGGAATGGAGAATCATGAGGATTACAGATAGTTATGGGAGAAGCTTTAGGAAGAAGAATCAGAGGTGGTGATAAAAGATGGACTGAAAGGGATTACCAACTGTGAATGCCTCAGAGTTCTCAGAGGATTAGCTGTGGTGAATGGGTGGGTCTGTCTGCATGGTGGGTACTGGAAATAGAATTTTGTGTCTATCTTTCCTACTGTCTTTCCACTTCACGCTCTGCTCAGGGTAAGTGAAACAGATGTTGAAGAGAGAGAGCCTGCCACAGAGAAGGTGTGTCTTTCATAGATCAGAGAAAGGGAGAGAGAAAGGGAGATTTAGGAGATTAGAATTTGTGTTGACACCAGGGCTTTCTCAGTATACTGCTGTAGAATGTCAGTGATGGGAACACAGGTGGGCAGAATTCCTGCTGTACAGGAATTGCCTGGCTCCCATCAGGCAAGGCTTGGTCTCCTGTTCATTTCCCTTCATCTCTAAAAGCAGAACAGTTTGTAGCTGAATCAATCTCCTAATCTGAAACAACTCTCTCTAGCTCTCACTGTGTGTTCTCTCCCTGGAGTCACAAATGTAAGCCTTGGCATGGAGACTATATGGTTGTATTTAAACTGCGATGAAATGAGTATTGAAATTTCAATTTTTTTTGTTTTTTAAGTTTTTTTTGAGACAGTGATGCTCAGTGCTGTCTGCTTCGCTTGTGTTGGAGCTTGGGAATAAATCTAGCACTGTGGGTGACCAGACAGATCCAGTTTTGGCTTTGCAAGGTCCCCTTTTCATGGGAAAAAAATGGTAGGTGAAAGAGATGGCTAAGGCTCCTACTGTGACCTGTAGACTGATACTGCCTGTGCCAAGGTCATTTGAAGAAAGGGTCTCGCTTTGTGGTTCAGGCTGGCTCTGAGCTCAGCCTCAAACTCACATCACAGCAATCCTTCTGCCTCTACCTCCTGAGTGCTAGGATTACAGGTGTGAGCCACCATACCTGGCCCTGTGGAATGTGGTACTGTTTGCTGCTGGGCGTGAGTCTCCACTCCCAGTATTGTGTGTGGTTGCTGGGGAATCGAACCCAGGCCCTTGCACTTGTGAGATAGGCACCGGAACCACTGAGCTAACTCCCCGGATGAAATTTCAATCTTTTAAGAGACATAGGATATACTTTCTGAAGGGCAAAAATTAAAAAAAAATACTCCAAGGGATTAGAATAGAATTGCAAGGCTTGAATAAGGATTAATCCCAATAGATTTTAGGTATTTTTAGTTCTTAAAAGAATTTTACAAAAAAGGCTAATATTTGAAAGTTTACTGAAACAGCCTTGGCAGAGGATGGACCTTGACTTCCTACCACTTCCTCCTTCCCTGTTTCTTCCTCTTCTCCAATACATCCTGTCTCCTTGCTGATACCTAACTTTGGACCTCTCAGGAACTCATGTAGAGATGTGTAGAGAAGTTTGGCATTGTCTGTTTGGATTCAGTGTTTTCCTTTAATAGACTGATAAACTGAGGAAGAACATTTAATATTATAGGAAAAGTTAGCAACAGAACTAAGCTCAAGTCTTGAACTCTCAGCTCTGTGTCCATGTGCCATGCTGTGTGATCTCTGGAAAAAATGAATAAAGAATAAGAAGCTTTATTTCCAAAGGAAAGAAGCCTTAAAGACCAACCCAGTCCCCAAATTTGCTTTGGTTATGGGTCACTACTTATGCTTACCTGACTTTATGCCTTTTCTTGCTGGTAGAGTATTCTGTTTTCTTTTAGTGCTGTGGTTTAGGACCCTCTCCCCTTTATTATCTTGATGTTCAGTCCCAGATTATAACACTTGAATGCCTGACAAGACATCTAGAAATTTTTCTTTATCTCACACATAGTTAGAAGTTAGAATATTGTTTGGAATGGCAATAGTAACTCCATCTCCCTGTACCATTCACTGCATTGGATTCACAAATGCACAGGGCCGCTATATCCCACTAGATTAAATGACAGGATGCAAGGTGAAGAAAGGCAGTGGTGCATCTTCTCCTAGGGACTGTCTGGAAAATGCAGTACCTTATATCAGCACCAGATGCAAGTCTTCCTTGCTCCTCATGTGTATTCTTGTGAAAAGATGTTTGAGATTCCCTGGGAAGGAGGATATTGCTATGACCCATTGATGTGTAGTTAGAAAGTCAAGCAGCCAAAGAATCTTTTGAGCAAACCCTTTTATAGCAGATATAAAAGCTATGGAAAACTAGATAGACACTAAATCTGAAAACTGTTTAACATCCCCCTTTGAATCATTTTCTACATCCAGACAGGCATAATTTCCTATTATTTTAGCATTCATGCTTTCATAGTCTTTTTACATATCTGTAACTGGCCAGACTGAATATAGTACATCTCCTAACTGACTTCTTTATGTTTACTACTTTGAATCTAATTCATCTTGAAAAATCATTCATTTCAGCAGAAATGCAAACTGAATTGCCAGAATAGCTGAATGAGGGACCCCATTCCACTGATCTCTTATAAGGGATTTTAAATTACTGTTAATTTAAGTTCCATAGATTTAAAATGATCTTTATAGGACTTATATTTCTCTACTTTATTGCTGTATGTATAAATGTAACAGATTCTTACTGAAAATGATAACTCAACCCCTATGAAGTACTGTCAACAGTGAAGAAAAGATCCAAAGATGATTTGTCAATAATTTTTGACTTTTTCTAAATTTTATTAGAAAGTCACCATGGGTGGCACTTTAAATCTCTCCGTTCTTTTCCCAGTGGACCTGTGGGCTGGGCTTCAGGGAGAGAAACCTGTGCCGGCTCTCTGTGGTGAAGTGTCACAGGATGTGAGCCTTGAACTTACAGAAGCTGCTGCTGCTGTGTGGAGGTGGGGGGGGGGTACGTAGGGACTTTTATGAATCAAGTCACAAATCTCAGTCTTCATCTCTGGGTCCAGGCCCTCTAGTCCCCTCACCTTGATCTATTACTTAGGTCATGATGCTGAGCTTTCTCTGAAGCACAGATACTTGCTAAGCCATTTTTTGTCAAATGAAACTCAAGTATCCACTACAAGGAAACTTTGCACATCACCTTGGTAACCGGGAGAGTGGGAAACAGGTGGCATTCTGTAGCAGCATGATTGTGGGATGGTGTGGAGGGTGTAACATGAGACTAGACTCAGCTTCCACCGTGAGCACGTCACCCACACAGAGGAAGTTGCCCCCGAGTCTCTCCAGTGTGTAATTCATTTCTCTCAGCCACACTGAGATGAGAGTCAATTACTTCTTGAAGAACGATTGGATATAATGGATGTGAAAATATGGCAATTATGAATTTAAGAGAAGGAGGAAGGAGGATGGAAGTAAAGCAGAATGACGATGTGCTAGTCTCATGTACCAACTCCCCATGAAGAAGGTGATCATTATGTACTGCAAATGTGTAATAATAAAAATTTGCAAAAATTAAAAAGCATTAATTTGAAGAAATTATCAGTTTATTATACTAAGACTTATGAAACAAAATATTGAAATAGGATCTTTAATGGTTAGCTTGAAATTTCTTGTGAGGTAAAAATTTGAAAATATTCAAAATACTCTTTCTTAATAAAAAGCAAAGAAGCCCAAAAGTCCAAGAACTCTGAAAGCTGCTGTATCTGTTCTACACAAGCCTTATTTTAACAATAAAAAGTGAGGGATTTTTTTTTTTCCAGACATAGGCTTGATCTTATGTTTTTTTAACTCCCCAGCCCACCTCACCTCGAATGTAGGTTATGTATATAGCCTAGTAGAAATGTGGATTGTCTTTGACTTGTGTGAGGTTGGGGAGAGAAAAGAGAGAGAGGAGTCTTACAATAAATTAAGCAAAACTAAAAGAGTTACTCCACCTTAGGAAACATTTTCAGTACCACCTATTAGTTCCTAAAATTATCCTCTCAGAGACAAACAAATAGAAAAAAATTAAAGGTTTCAGAGGTGCTTTTAAAAAAATTAAACTAGTATTCCAATGTGAGAATCTACTGGCTACCACAAAATATTTACAAAATTATTATACCGAGGTCCTCTATTCTATTCTCTTTCCTTCAGATCCTTGTGAATTATATAGAATGTGGATATTTTATTCTTTGTCTATAATTCCTCATCTCATCTTTTTCTAGTTTTTATTGCTCTGCATACTTTTACTTCCTAAACTGCGTTTGGGTTTAGATAACGTGGTATGGACCCACACAGATGTTTGTAAGAGGAGAATTGGTTATTCAGTGACCACTGCTCTCCACAGCTCTGATGCGCTCGGCCATTTTGAATTGCTGGTGTCAATGGGCAACGTGGGATGGGGTGTGTCATACATGAGGTGTGGTCAAGTGCCCCAACTGAATCATTGTTTCCCTATCGCAGTTTTTCTTTCTTGGATATAAAGATACTTTTCTTCAAGTAAACACATACTTTTCTCTTTATTTACAAGGCGTGTTTGAATTTTGATTGTTTAGAAGATTAGCTAAGGTTCTGGGCCAGTTCTTACGTTAATTGAGCTGGTGTTGATTACCTCCTTTGTACACTACTGAGAGTATCACATACACTCTGTACACTATCATACATTATCTATTATACATTTTATAATTTTTTGATTATCTCCAAAGTAACAACTCAACACTTCTTTTTGATGGAAAAGATGTGGCTTATGTCAAGTTGTCTTCCCACAGTGCCATGAACTCCTAGGTGGGATTTGGGAGGTGACTGGATCTTGAGGGTGATACTCGTCAGTGGAATGCTCCACTGATGATTTATCTCTGAATGTGGGAGATAAATGTACTACTCATCAGTAGATTGGTCCACTGATGATTTATCTCTGAATGTGGTGTTGGGAGGTGAAGCCTGGTGGTAGATGGTGGGTCACTGGAAGTAAGGCCCGGAGAGGTCTATTTCCTCTCTCCTCCTTTGCTTTCTGTCTGCTTCTTGCTTGCCATGTCTCAACCTCTCCTAACTGTGAACCCAAACAAACCCTTTCTTAACTTGTGAATACTGAGTATTGTGTTTCAGCAATGAGAAAGTATGTAAGACAAGATTCTAATTAATGTATTCCATAAATTTTTATTATGTACCCACAATAACTTGCTATAATCAGTAGTTTCATCTTCCTTGGTCTTAGTTACCTGTGGTCAACTATGGGCCAAAAACATTAAGTAGAAGTTTCCCAAAATAAACAATTCACAATTGACATTGTGCATTGTTCTAAGCAATAAGATAAATCCTATGCCAGCTCGCTGTGTTCTGCGCAGGACATGAATCATCCCACTGTCCAGGGTATCCACACTGTATACTTGACCCACCCATTTGTCATCCGGCTGTGGCTTTGGTTATCAATTAAACTGTTGTGGTTTGTGTTCAAGGAACTCTTACATAGCAGCCTCATGCTACCTACCTCACAGTACCTACATTGTTTATCTCATCACACAGTCATTTTATCCTCTCACATCATCTCAAAATCAAGAAAGGTGCATACAGTCCAATAAGATATGAGAAAGAAAGGAACATTCACCTAAATATTATGAAAGTATGTTGTTATAATTGATATATTATATTTTTATTATTAATCTGTTCCTATGAGGTTCCAAGTCATAAATTAAACTCTGTAGTAATGATATATGTAGAAGAAAAAAATGTAGTATGTATACGGCTTCATATTATTTGAAATTTTAGGCACTGATTGGGGTATGAGAGCATATCCCCCACAGATAAGAGAGGACGACTGTACTAGGTATATATATAAACACTTTCAAAACAATGGGAACTATAGTAAAGAATGAGATCACCTTCCAGGATCTCACAGAAGGATGCACTTATAAGCAAGTCACTGAAATGCAAGACAGAATGGACTACTGTAGCTTTCTCAGGAAATTGGGAACCATGAGTGCAGAAGGGACAATCTGGGATAAGACCAAACTAGGAATTAGAGAGACATATGAGAGCAGCTCAGATTTGGCTGACAGAGGACCATTAGGTGAGGCCAGCAAAACGTACAGAGAGTGGGCAGGATTTAACTGTTCTCCATTATATTTGGGGAAGTCTCTGGCCTCCACATGAGGGGCGTTGACAAGAAGAAGGTTAGGAGATGGAGCTCTCAGTAGCGAATTGTCTGCTTACTAAGGGGATGTATCAGTCCTTTAAGTGAGGAATCCTCAGTGTTGAGTTTACCTTCACCTCTTTCTGTTATAAGCAAAAAAAAAAAAAAAAAAAAAAAAAAAAAAAAAAAAAAAAAAAAAGTAACAAGCAGCAGATTTTTTAAACCTGAAATTTAATTCAGAAAGTTTACATAAGACTATACCTCAAATGCCTGTGACAGTCTCAGAGTCTAAAGAGGACCAGCCCGTATCCTCTCTTAGGAAAAGAAGGTGTGCTGCAGGGCTGGGAGGGTCATTAAAATGAGTCTCTTTGGCTGGTTCCAATGTGTTGTCTCTTGGCTTCTATATTCACTGTCTGGCAGGTTGTGCTTCTGGATTAAGTTCTTGTTTTGAATCTTATCTGAACTCTGTTTGCTCAGGTTTCCAAATTGCGCTGGGTGACATCTGCTTGTCACCAGTGAATCCAAAAGGACAGCAGGGTAGATTGGCTTGCACAGGGCAGACAGGTAATTGTAGCTTTAATTCTGTTTTGTTTTTGGAAGGATCCAGGTGTCCAGCCTCTTTATCTCACAAAAGAACCTTAATAAATGTGGGAGTGTTGGCAGACAAGATGGCCCAGTGGGCAGCTTGCCCATCAGATGTGTTAGCCCCTGTTCTTGCAGTAGTGTTTCCCGTGAAAGCCTCACACATCAGGAATTCTCTGCTGCTCCAAACACCACATCAGCTTCCAAGCTAGAAGCACAATTAGACACAAGAAGACCTCTAAGCAGCCAAGAGACACATCTCACCCTGGAAATTTAGATCTCAACAAAGAGTATTCAAGCCATATGAACATAAATCATTCCCTGGATAAGCCATTCTTCTTAGGAAACCAAATTCTCCAGAGTTGGAATCTGTTGGCCAGCCAGGAAGGGTCTCTGACTGAAGAACTGATCAGCTCGGAAACTGTGCAAACAGCACGTAAGCTGGTTATCTAGAATATGGCCTTCACTCTCTTCCCCTTTCAAATTGGCTGCTTTGCTGCACATATTCATAAACTGGAGTCAGATGTGGGAAAAGCAGGGTTGAATCAAAAATACAACAGGCCAAGCTTGGGTCTAGACTGAAGAGCAGCTCAGGAGATAGTAAGAAGGCTCCACTGTATGTGGAAGCCCTTAATGATCTAGGAAAGTCAGTGAGAATCAGGACCATCTGGAAGTAGGCACAATGTTAGTCTTCCAGAGGTAAATACAATCCAGAAAAAGGAAATACAGTGAATCTCTTTTATATACAGACTGGAACTTACAGGTAGAATTATAGTTTCTGGTAATATTAGGAAAGAGTAAAAGACAGGAGACCTTACAATCCTAAAATTCATCATGGAATGAAATGGGAAGGAGTTGATTACAAAGGAAGAAAGCCCAGCATCAGGATTGCCACCAGAGACGTGGAAATCCCAATTAATCCATCCTTACAGTTTTAATTCCTACAGAAATGTGATTTCAAGTGCCCTTGGGATGGAATATATAGCAGATATATTTCTATAGGTAAGAAGGAAGTGCTAAAAGAGACTACTTAAAGTTAGAGTAGTTACCTTCAGCCATGTATTCCTATAGACTACCCTTAATTCCAATATTCAGGCAAGTGTCTCTATTTTCAGGGCATTAGAGATAGATGGGTTCAGATCTATTGAACTAGATGTATCAGAGATCAGGGTAGAGCTCAAGGAAGACTCACTTCAGTGAATTTTATTGGATTAAGAAGATCTGCCTCTTCCCCTTACCACCTATCTTCTCTAGTAGGCAGGCAAAATTCCTTTCATATGCAGAAATGGTTGGCTCTTGGCTCAGAGTAGAAGAGCTAGACATAGCCCTGAACAAGTTGGGGTACTGGCTGAAAGGTGATGTTTCTCACAAAGAAAATATAAAACTTGGGCTTCATTTGGGTGTTATCATGCAGTCCCAGTGAGAATAAAAGAACACAAGCCTAAGGATTGAGACAAAGGATTGAGGAAATGCAATGGTTCTGAAAAGACAATATTTACTGGTTTGTAGAGTGTTTTAAGGCTTCTGGTGCCTTTAAGAGGATTTCCAACACTGGGGAGACTGAGGGAAGCCCAGAGGAATGAGGGACAAAGGAAAGGTGTCTGTATTTCTATAGAAGTAGATCTTGGATTTTTTCTTTAATTCCAATAATATCTTCCCATTGAGGACTTACCTTACATGCATGTAGATGTTAAGTATCTTTCCATATGGCCACATATGTTTATCAAACATTTATCTGCTCGGAGAATAAGGATAGTGAGGTTGAGGAAGGGGTATAATGATGCCTACAATTTCGATTGGACTTTGAAACTAGATTACAACTGGGGTTCTGTTGTATTTTTTTGGCAAGCTAGCAGTATTCCCAGGCATTCCAGTCCACTTCAGTCAATTTGATTCCATTCTATCCGTCCCATCTACTCCACCCAGTCTTTTCTCATTCCAGTCCAATTGTTTTGTTTCACGTTTAGACTGTGTCAGTGGAGTAATGTAATGATAAAGAGACAAATCCTTGGCTCCAGGGAATTCTATCCAGTATAATTTAGGGAGGAGTAATCCATTGAATTGTTGCTTAAAAAAAGTTCATTTTGTTCTCTTATGGAGAATCATGATGATATCTGAAAACATATCAAATATCTATAATAAATGAGTTGATTTGCTCTTCTTTAACATGCATTTCCCTATGATAACTGGCCACAGAAAAGTTATCTTCATATATTCATTAATAGTCTACTGAATTGTTTTAGAGAAGTAAATAAGATTGTTTCACTTCAGAATTAGAGCTCGAGTGTAAGTGTCCTGATAGAGTGAAAAAGTACAAACTTGGTGCCGCTGAAGTCTTATGGATATTGAAGAGCTGCAGTAAAGCCTGATTGTATGAATACATTTTTTTCCTGCAGTTAACCCAAGGGATACTATTCAGGTATAAATGGGGAAACTTTGGAGGGAGAAAATGTTTTATTTTCATTTTTGTTGGCTTTAAATTTCAGGGTCACTAAACGTGGCTAGTATAATGGTAACTTTTACAAATTGGAAAATATACATTTGAAGAAATTTACATGAACACTGATGTCCACATTTATGCCCAAAGGGTTACACTTACCTCACCCAGGATCCTGATTCTGTGTTTGGGCAAAATCCTTAGTCATTGCATGTTTGAAGGCACTGGAATGTCGGTCTGGACTCAATCCTGTGGTATCCATATTAGGAGCATAAAAACCAGGAAAGCCAGTAAGAATTGCTGATGTTGTTCACAGGAATTAGATTATTTTGGTGGTTCCTATGTTGTAAAGTCAAAACCTGTTCTAGATATGACTAGGTTTAATATGCAGATAAAGGTGCATCAGTAAGAAGATAACAGAAGTCAAGGCAGCCATCAGATGTGCAGGGCTTGATAGAAAGGCAGCAGTGGGAGCCAAGGAAGAATTAGGCAAGGGTCTGAATGAGGACAGAATATCACTGCTAGCAATTAATTGACTGACTGTAGACAGCAGTAGGGTCTTGGTGAAGACGTGTCCTCATCAGACATACCAGGTGTCTGATCATGAACCAACTGTGAAGATCAAGTCCCAGGCTGATGTCAAGTTCTCTGGACACAGTGGAAGCTCAGATCCTAACAATCTCAGCACCAGAATTTAAAACAGCAGCAGATGCTTGGAAAGAAGGTAAGAGCCAAGCTGTAGACTCATGATACTGCCTCATGAATGTCGGGTCCTGTTCCCGAGGGCTACTCATCTGGCATCGAACCATGGGCGGGGGTCATCACGAGGAGATGAAATGGTGGAGAAGCCTTTATTGCCAGCGCTCTCAGCCCTTATATACAGCCCCACTTCCTTGTTTTCAACTGCCCCAAACCCGTCCCATAGGGGTAGTCTTTGTCTATTTGTTTTCCTTTAATCACTGTGGCCCGGAGGGGCCTGCTGTTTAGCTGTTTACCTGCTGCCTTGCACTTCCTTTATGGAGCTGGCATTGTTTAGCCTCAGGGGACCCCACATTTCCCCCTTTCTTCTTTAGATGCCAAAAGGGCTCGACCAGTGCCTGTCTTAGGTTGAGGACGATGCACTTCACTGCTTACCAATCATCGGTGTACCAGCGGTGCTGGCGGATACCCCTGTCTTAGGTTGCTAGTGCTGCATCTCCTTCTTACCCGTCTTTGACTACCTGGCCATCATACTGAACCAAATGTAGGAGGAGGGGTCTCCAGCTTCCATCACCATGAGGGCCTGACGTACAACATGTAGCTGTTGGTCGTTGAATTATGAAGAAAGAATAGGGCGTGAGT